>CANYBF010275367.1:0-21823 GCA_948192965.1 Dalechampia spathulata
ACCTCAAAATCCTCTTCCATGGAGATACTTTCAGAAATACCTTATCTCCAACATTGTACTTAATATCATGATGTTTCAAATCGATGTAAGACTTCTGTCTATCAAATGCAGCTTTCAACCTTTCTTTGATCAATTTCACCTAATCCTCTGCTTGTTGAACTAAGTCAGGTTCAATCATTCATCATTCACCAATTTTGATGTGTTAGGATTGGTTTTGGAGTGTGTTTCACAGGTTATGTGTAACAGTCTGATTAGACGACTGCCTCCACAACCAAACACGAGACCTTTCCAGCAAGCTTTATCCTTACTCACATGCTTCCTGAGAAAACTTCCTAGGAGGTCACCCATCCTATAATTGCTCCATGTCAAGCACGTTTAACTATGGAGTTCTTACGGAATGAGCACCGAAAAGGTAGGTGCACCTTGTTGGTATGAATAGTACCTATCTAATCACTTAAGCTATTCTCAATTGCACAGTCCCATACCTGCACAATCTTGAAATCACTCAACTATGCAACCCCATCCTTACACAGTCTCGGGATCCCTCTTTTTTGGGTGTGGGATCAGTTCATTCATGTGCCCCTCCGCCTAGAAGCCTGCCAGGAGCCGCTCCTTGTCCGTGCTCTTTCTAGCACCGGCGATCACTCCCCGCCCTCGTCAGCCCCGGGTGTCACAAAAATGGTCCTTCCTAGTAGTAGAGTTCAACTCCTTATAGTCTATACATGCTCTCTAGCCAGTTACTATCCTAGTTGATAATAACTGCTTCTTTTCATTCTTTATAATAGTCATGCCTCCCTTCTTAGGTACACATTGTACAAGACTCACCCACTCACTATCAGAAATTGGATAGATAATACCTGCATCCAACAGCTTAATCACCTCCTTTTTCATAACATCCTTCATATTTGGGTTGAGTCTCCTTTGCCTTTCATGAATAGGCCTGCTTCCTTCATATAAATGTATCCTATGCATGAACATTTCAAGACTGATTCCCTTAATGTTGGATAGCTGACAGCCTAAAGATCAAATGTGCTTTTGCACCATTTTAAGTAGCTTGTCCTCTTGTTCTAAAGTTAGCTTATTAGATATAATGATTGGTAAAGTTTCATTATCACTTAAGAAAGCATACCTCAAATGCTTTGGTAGGGTTTTCAATTCTAGAATAGGTGGCTTTTTAATCAAAGGGGGAGTAGGGTTAGAACTTCTTACCAACAATTCTTTTGCAGGTGGTTCAACACTTTCCTCACCTATTTCCTCCAGTTCCTCATTAATTATGACATCTTTTGGTTCCTCATCTATTACAACAGATACACATTCATCAATCATGTCTACTTTCATACATGACTCACCTTCCATTAGCTGTTTTATTGCTTTCTTCATACAGAATTCTATTCGCTCCTTAGCGATTCTCAAGATAAGTTTCCCTTCATGAATATCTACTAATTCTCTCCCTGTGTTAAGGAAAGGTCTTCCTAAAATCCAAGGGTAATTAGCATCCTCATTGTAGTCAAGCACCATAAAAATTTACTGGAATGATGAATTTATCAGCCTTCACCAAGATATCTTCAATAATACAGAATGGTTTTTTTACTGACTGATCTGTAACCTAAATTACCATGGAAGTAGCTTTGATATCTCCAACACTTAGCTTCTAAAAAATAGCATATGGCATCAAGTTGATACTTGTACCTAAATCACATAAACATTTGTTAAATACTAAATTTCCTACTTTACATGGAATAGTAAAACTTCCTAGATCTTGTAACTTGGATGGAATTTTACTTAAAATGATTGAGCTACAATTTTCAGTTAGTGATATCGGTTGCGTGTCATCAATCGTGCATTTATGTGCCAAGATTTGCTTTAAACATTTAGCATATTTTAGCATGTCTTAAATCATCTTAGCAAATGTCACATTGATTCTTAGTTTCTTTTTTAATTTTTCCATAAATACGGCAAATTTTTCATCCACTTTTGTTTTCATAAGCCTTTGTGGAAATGGAATAGGGGGCATATACTTACTTGGCCCTGGCTCGCTTTCCTTCTTCTTCTTTTTGGTATGAAAGTCACAATTGTGATTTAGCATATCATGATTATTATAGAGATTTCCTTTAGTTTTTGTCTATATTTATGAAGTCCCAGCTTCAAAGATTATCTGCCTTCGCTCATCTTCCCGCATTTTTCTTCAACATTAGTAGGTTCCTTACCTTTGTTGACAAGCTCTTTTCCACTCCTTAGTTGTATGACATTGACTTGCTCCTTAGAGTTTGGCTCTGTGTTGCTTGGAAGTCCTCCAAGGTTCCTTTACAGTATTGTTATAGCCAGCTACCCTACTTGCACTTCTAAGCTATGGATGGAGGATGAATAATTTTTTGTAATTTGATTAAAATTAGCCTCTATTCTCTTTTACGATTCCTTCTAGCTTATCAGCTTTATGCCTAGCATCTCCATGAATTTCTCCATTTTGGACTCAAAATTATTTTGGGGAGGTGCTGGTTATGTCTTTTGAGCATTTCTTGCATTGTTACTCCAGGAAAAGTTTAAATGGTTTCACTATCCTGGATTATAAGTATTAGAGTAAGGGTTATTACCTTGTCTTCCCATGGAGTGTGGCATATTTTCTAAGAAATTATCTTGCTCCACATTCTTACACACATTGCAATCATTAAGAGCATGTCCTGATTGCCCACATAGCTCATACACTTGAAACTTTTGATAAGTTACTGATTTGCTTTGTCAAATTTATAACTTCAGCCTATAAAGCAGTGACAACATCTAATGATAATACACCTTTGTGTTCTTTGATTACCATTTTGGATCTGTTCAATGCCCATAATGCATTTGTGGCTACCATTTCCTCTAGTCGTTCATATGTTGCCTCAATCATCTTCTTCATAAGGGACCCTCTAGCTGCTGCATCCATGGTCCTTCTTGTAGTTGAATTGACTCTGTTGTAAAATATTTGGAGTAGCAATTCTCTAGGTAAATTATGATGAGGACACATCCTTTAAAGCTCTTTAAATCTTTCCCATGTTTCATGGAGAGACACATTGTCCATCTGCTAGAAATTAGTAATTTCCTTGACGATCTTTGCTGTTTTCACCAAGGGAAAGTGTTTGGCTAGGAAAACTTGTACCAATTGGTCCCAATTGGTGATGGATCCTGAGGTTAGTTAATTCAGCTAAATATTTACCTTGTCTCTCAATGAAAATGGAAATAGATGCAGTACAATTGCATCTTTCATCACACAATTGTACCTAAATGTATCATAAATCTCTAGAAAATTTAAGATATGAGCATTAGGATCTTCATTTCCTAAACCAAAAAACTGTACCAAAGACTACAACATTTGTAGTAGAGCTAGTTTTATTTCAAAGTTATTAGCTGTAACAGGTAGTCTCATTATACTTTGTTGGTTAGCATAAAAACCAAGCCTAACCACATCCATCAATGTCCTTTGTTCTTCAACCATTTCTACTAGACTTTTCTCACATAGTTCACTCTTGAGCAGCTCTTCGGTTCTCCCTTTCAAATCTTATCAAATATTTGTAAACGTCTTGACGTGGTGATTGAGAGTTCTTGGTTATTCTTCTGCTCATACACCTATATATTTTAAACAAAAAATTAAAACATAAAAACACTTAAATCAAATTATACTTTCTAATAGCAATTTTAAATACATAAATCCTCGGTAATGATGCTAAAAACTTGATCATTCTCTAAAGTAAAGTGAAACGATAGTAATTCTATTTACTACTTTACTGCATGCATATAGATAATTGTAGTAAGATATCGATCCCATGAAACTTTATGGTCTATCCACCACTCTTCGATTTCTAACTTGTTTGAGCAATTAAAATGGGTTGGTATATAGATGTGATCAATGATAAAGGGTAAGTTTGTAAAGAAGCAAAATAGAATCAATGACAAGAAGATGAAAATAATATTAAGAAGCATAGGAATTGAAATCTTAATCATCAAGCTGAGACAACAGTCATGTGCTTATTACCACCCAAGATATCTGAAAGCATTAATCCCCCTCTCTCAAGGCAAAACTAACCATATTTCATTCTAATCTTAGAATCACTCTCTCAATCTATTTCCTTTAATTAGAGAAACCATTAAGTAATCATACAGGAGCTAGGAACATGTAGATCTTTCATTCATATTTACCTAACTTGAATGAGTAAGCATTCTATAATTCAACTCTTGTTGCAATTACAAAGCATAAGAAATTGGTTAGAAAGCTAATCTTTAGAATTAAACATTTCTCAATGTTCAAGCATTTTATAACCCAACTTTCGTTGCACTCATAAAGCATAGATACCATTTTTAACACCAATCTTTAGAATTAAACATTCATAGTAACATTAAACCAGCATAATTAGTTATCCCAACAAAGGATTTCAGAAATTAATTCCTACAGCAGAGTACTTAGCCACTCATGGCTTATAAGAAACACAAGAAGAGATGAAGAAACAAAGAAGAACACTCTACAGAACATAAAATTGCCAACTAGAAATGTAAAATCCCAGGTGGGAGTAGTTTTTTAAAAACTGTATACCCTACCCTTCATCTTGTTGTCTCCTTTTATCTCTTGAGCAGGGATCACACCTTGCCTTATCTTCAATTTGTCCATATCTTTGCCCATGTTGTGGATTTCATTGCCCCTTAAATCTCCTTTAATGCTTTTTGTTGTTGCTCCCCCCATGGAACCTATTTCTCCTACTCAATTTTCTACAAAAATCATGCTACAAATGGCCAATAATTGAGAAGTCATGATCATGACTTTGCAAGTCACAATCATGACTTGTTGAAGTTGCACTCTTGGCTTGATAGGCTTCTGTCATGGTCATGACTTTGGATGTCATGATCGTGACTGACACTTTGGCTCCTCCTTTTCTTGGCATAGCTTCTGTCATGATTGTGACTTGCTTGAATGTGTTTCTCCTTTCTTCTAGCTTCTGTCATAATCATGACTTTAGATGTCACGATTGTGACTTGACTCTTTAAGCCCCAAAATGCTTCATTTCTCCTTGATTGCTTCTTTAATTCTACACACTTCAATAAACACATCAAATTCCAACAAATCAAAGCAAACATAATAAAATAAACATCAATCATAACTAAAAACAACTAAAAACAATCATGCAAGTTGACATATATCAATAATATCCTTTATACCATAAATTTTCAATAATGCATAAAATGTCATTATAAGAGAACATTCATAATTCATTTCCTATATAGACTTATCATAAGATATTCTAAATATGGTAAATAAATGAATAACTATAGTGTACTTATGTACACCTTTCCACTATTGATCGAGTTATCAATCATGGAAATCTTAGATAACATAAACCTATAATAGTGTTACTCTTATTGTGTGCTTGAGGAGTTGTATGTGTCTCTTTGGTTGTACCTGTGCCATTTCCATTTCATATTCTTTTTAGAAAACCATTTATTTCATTCAAGTATGATAGCACCTTAAGGCATTCTAATCCATTCATAACATTCATCATAGATTCCCATTGATTCATGATGAATAAGTAAACATGAATTCATTCCATTATATATCATACAATAATGATAGTGATCATATAGTCATTTCAGCAAAGTATAGATGATTAGTCCTTGATACATGCAAAATTTTTTATTTAAGTATCATTAGTTACCCTTTTACACTATTACATGTCATTAGCATGACTTATACTTTAACTCATTCATGCCTTTATGTGCAAGTCTTTAAGGTAGCCTTACTTATTCATGAGAACATGTAGATGATAGATTTTAACCATTTTGGCATGCATAAATTACCAAGGAAATTCATAATTCAACATATCATATCTCGCCTCTTATATACCTTTAAGTGTGTTTGTAAGTGTATAAAATTAAGTAGTAGGGTTTTAAAGGGTATAGCTTGAAGTTTGGAAGCTTGAGACATGTTTCCCTTCAGTGGTCAAAACATGTAAGGCAATGCACTATTCATTTGGTATATGGTACTATTCATTTTGTATATGGTACTATTCATTTAGTCAATTTTTACTTTACTTTTCCCTTTACTTCTACCTTACTTTGCTTCATCCTTTTAATGACCTTATATGACTCATTATGAACCATGAAGAACACTTACATTTAGGCCTTTAATCCACGTATAAATAAAGGCAATAAACCATTCAAACAAAGTCCTAAATAAACCATAGGAAAACTTAGTATGCAAATTCACTTTACAAGACCTTTCATTTTAGTCTTCTTGTTAGTGACCCCCATGGGTGACGTCCTCATTTTGACTATCTTAAACTTTTTGGTTTTAAATGAACTAGTTTCCATTGAAAAATATACTCAATAAGCTTCAATTTGAGTATTATTACAAAATTTTTGGACAATTTTAAGGCATCCAATAGTCATTTCTAATCCTAGTTAAAAATTATGCTGAGGTTAAATTTGGTTTTGCATACTTGAGATCCCTTTTCATTTTTCATGCAACCAAATGCCAATTTCTTTATTCTAACACCCTATTCCATCTTACATTCATGCATTCTTATAATTTGTTCACTCTTACCAAATTTTAGAGGCCATATACGAAAAATGTCAAATTTGGGCAGCAACTTTTTAAACACTTTCTTTTTTATGCCACATCATTTCTAATGCATGTTTGACATTTTAATTCACTTCCATTTGCACTAAAATTAAATAATAAATATTCCAACACATAAATTAAGCATTTCATCCATAAAAATCAAGTCAAAACATAATGTTTGCCTCTTATACTACAAGGAACTCATGCTTCTAATAATAAGGCAGTAAACATCCCATTCACAATCACTTCTCTTCTTCCACCTTCCTTCACCCTTTTCATATCTTTTAGCATATTTCATCACCTTATATTCATCATTCACACATAATAAAATAAATTAAGAGTCAATTACATTATATACAAGCTAGGGTTTGCATGAAAACTCATACACATACACAACTTCATTTTTGTTGCACTAAAATAGCATGTTAAGCATGCTTATGCACATATTTCATTAAATCCATCATTTTTCCTTCATTTACTTCCAATTTGTTCATGTTAGGTGAAAAACCTTTGTCACACCCTCGTATGCACCTTAAATTCATGCATGTATATGTATTTTATGATCATGCTATAATGATGTGCAAGCATGGATTAATTATGTTGAATGCCAAAGTATATATGTATGCCTGTATTTCATGGTAAGAGAATACATAGAGTATTGAAAATGTTTAAAGTTGTTAATGTATGTATAAAGGTAAGGTAAGAATATGATTTATGCATGTTATGTAACACCCACATTCATAGCATCTTTTGTGTGCTTGCATTTTATGCATGCATTATGATGAAGGAGTGATGAAAGTATGTAATGCATGATAATGTTATGATTATGAATACCTTGAATTAATTTATATGACATTAAATGTCTTAAAGATGATGGAAAGTTCATAAGATATAGAAACTATAGAGAAAGGAATATAAACGAAATGAAAAGAAACATCAAGTGATGAGAAAGTCATTTCATTCTAACTTAAAGAAAATCATAAATATAAGGTCATTTTTCATGGAAATTCTATATTTAAGGGGCTTTCAAGCTTATTCTCTTCATATGTGTGCTTATTGCTTCATATTATTTGATATACTTGATGTATAGAGCATGTAGAGTTTTCACCTAACATGAATAACTTGAAGTAAATGAAAGAAAAATGATGGATTTGATGAAATATGTGCATAAGCATGCTTAACATGCTATTTTGGTGCAACAGAAATGAAGTTGTGTATGTGTATGAGCTTTTATACAAACCTTATGTTGTATATGATGCAATTGACTCTTAATTTATTTTACTATATATGAATGATGAATATGATATGGTGAAATGCTAAAAGTATAAAAAGGGTGAAGGAAGGTGGAAGAAGAGAAGTGATTATGCATAGGATGTTTATTGCTTTATTTTTGGAAGTATGAGTTCCATGTAGTACAAGGGGAAAAAATTATGTTTTGACCTGATTTTTATGAATGAAATGATTGATTTATATGTTGGGATATTGATTATGTAATTTGAGTGCAAATGGAAGTGAATTAAAATGTCAATCATGCATTAGAAATGAAGTGGTACAAAGAAGAAAGTGTTTAAAACGTTGCTGCCAAAATTTGACATTTTTTGTATATGACCTCTAAAATTTGGTAAGAGTGAATAATAACTTATAAGAATGCTTGAATGTAATATGGAATAAGGTGTTATAATGAAGAAATTGTCATTTGGTTGCATGGAAAACGAAATGGAACCTTAAATATGCAAATCCAGAGCTAGCCCTTGCAGAATTTTTGACCCGAATTAGAAATGAATTTTAGAGGCCTTAAAGTTGTTCAAAAATTTTGAAAAAATACTCAAATCTAAGCTTATTGAGTCTAGTTTCCAATGAAACCTAGTTCATACAAAAACAAAAAATTTAACATATTCAAAATGAAGACATTATTTACGGGGGTCACTGACAAGAAGACTAAAATGAAAGGTCTTGTAAAGTGAATTTGCATACTAAGTTTTCCTATGGTTTAGGACTTTGTTTGCATGGTTTGATGCCTTGATTTATTCATGGATTAAAGGTCTAAATTTGAGTGTTATTCATGGTTAATAATGAGTACTATAAGGTCACAAAAAGGATGAAGCAAAGTAAGGTAGAAGTAAAAGGAAAAGTAGAGTAAAAATTGACCAAATGAATAGTACTACATACCAAATGAATAGTACATTGCCTTACATGTTTTGACAACTTAAAGGAAACATGTTTCAAAATTCCAAACTTCAAGCTATACCCTTAGTAATTTATGCATGCTAAAATGGTTAAAATTTATGATCTACATGTTCTCATGAATAAGTAAGGCTACCTTAAAGACTTACACATGAAAACATGAATGAGTTAAAGTATAAATGATGCTAATGACATGTAATAGTGTAGAAGAGTAACTAATGATACTTAAATATAAATCTTGTATGTATTAAGGACTAGTCGTCTATACTTGACCAAAATGACTATATGATCACTATCATTATTGTGATATATAATGGAATGGATTCATGTTTAGTTATTCTTCATGAATTATTATGAAACTATGATGAATGTTATGAATGGATTTGAATGCCTTAAAGTGCTATCATACTTGAATGAAATAAATGGTTTTTCTAAAAGGAATGTGAAATGGAAATGATACAAGTACAGCCAAAGAGACACATACCATATCACTTATTGTCCGATAATGGAGTGCAGTTCTAGGGTCAAGTGTTTGATTTACTAAAGAGATATAGGATCAAGCATCACTGATCTTCTCCATATCACCCTTAAGCTAATGGGGCTGTTAAAATGGGCAATAAGATGATAGAAAGGATCTTGGCCAAGATAGTGCAAACTTACCGGGATTGGCATCATACCCCAAGCGATGAGACATAGTCTCATAGTGTAATTACAAATCTCCTAAGTTAGGAAATTAATAATTACTCTACAAGAGATGTTTAATTTTTTTTAAAAATAATCTCATCTTTATCTCTTGAGCTATGACAGTGTTAAACATGCTTAAGTGTATAAGTTATAAGCATTAACAATCATATATATATGAGTCATAACATATCATAATCATTTAACTCATGCCAGAGGTGAAATGTGCTATATACAAAAACCATATAGTACAACTGTACAAAGTTATATCATTTGATCTCAAAAGCCCTTAGTGATATCATGATAATTACATATGTCATATAATACAATTATTTTACTGCCAAAATAAACACAAGAGAAAGTTGCATAAATCCTTAGGAGTCTGTTATGAAAGTCTAGGTTCTCTATCATAGTATCCAACTAAACCTCTGAACCTGCTGCTAACACCACTAACCTCTGTGCTCTCCTATGGCACCAGTACTTGCGTTCATCAAATGACCAATGCTGAGAAAACCCCAATGGTGCTAGTAAAATTATTACAAGTAATAAAACGAGCAAATAATATCATAGAAATAATCATTTTAGCATAAAATAGATCATTTCAGTATTTATCATATCTTCTTTAAACACAACTAGACAATTAAGTAACCATTGTCACCCGTATCCAATATCGCTCTTTACCTATGAATTTTATCATATAAACATCATACATTCACAATTAAGTACAATATCACTTTAAAACATTCATTTGTAACATTCCACACTTTAATTCCATCTATGAAACATGTGAAATATGATGGAATATGCTATTAAGAATGGAATAATGAATTGCACTCTCCCTTTATTTTTCCTATATTAATTCCTTTGCCTATGTGATTATGCATAATCCCATACTGGGTCTAATGTATTGGTACCTCTAGTTCCCATAGGAGCATATCATATATATATATATATACATACGTATAACTCTATGATTCCATATAGGAATCCAACTCTATGATTTCCTAATGAAATCCAACTATGTGACCTAGTACATATCAATAACAAACTCTATTCAAGCTTTCTAACCATCTCTTCTTTATACCTCCTCATTATCATGTCATGTCATGCTTATGTAGGAATGCATGAATGTACATGATATAATGCGTATGTATGTATTATGCTACGCTATGAACATTTAATAAGTCATACGTCATCATACTTTTATGAAAAGTTCCTTTAAAAGACCAATTACTAGTCATGGAATACTAGCACAAACCTACTACCACTTTGCCCTTATCAATAGCTCATGGAGAAGTATGAGTCTCATTCATTAAACCTGTAGCATTTACAATTTACATTCACTTAGTAATGTCTTTCACATATTGTACTTGACTTATCATCTTTAAGTATCCATAATCATTCATGACATGTAATCATCATTCAACTTTGGTTCATAATAAGCGTATAAGCACCATATCATCTCATAACATTTCATGCTTTTCATTTAGGGGTTATGAAAGCCTTTTAGCCAACTTGAGTCTTTAACCAAAATACCATGGATTAAGTGTATTTATGCATCATTGACTTCCATTTGCATATATGGTTAGTTATTATCCCCATACACATTATTACACACCTTTGTATTCAAGTATAAGTGCATATATATGCATATTGGTATGTAAATTAAGTATTTAGAACATGTAAGCATACATAAGACTTATCATGATGATATGTGAACATATAGTATTAACTTTATTTCAAGCCTATAAGTGCATATTCTTGTGTATTATGAAATATTATAAGGCTTAAGTATGTATAGCATTGAGTTTAGGAGCCTATAATGTTCATTCATTAGGGTGTTGAATCATACAAGTCAAGCTATTATTCATTTTGTCATATGTACTATTCATTTGGTCATTTTTGTTGTATGTTTCCCTTCTCTTTTCACTTAGTATGCATAGGCCATTATGTACCCCTAATGACCATCTTATGAATCATGAGTGACATGCACTTTTAGTTGATTATCTCATGTATATCTCAAGGTATTAAACTATGCAAACAAAGTACTAAAACTTACATATTTATGGCATGCAATTCAAACTTATTGAAACTAGAAAATGCAAATACCATTTCTATGCATACTTGAATTAATTAAATTTTTAAGCAATCTTCTCAGCCTTTAACATATACAAGCCATATACCATTAGAAACTAAAATCATCAATGTTTAATTCAAGTTATAGCATGCAAATTATTTCATCCATTAAGACCTCCAAACATTAAAAGGCCGCATGCTTTAAAAGAGCCTACCAAAATGCACTAAAAAATGCACATTTTTAGCATAGCACAAACTTGAACCATTTTTACCCCTATCATAACTTGGTTGTATGGTCACTTTTAATGCTTGAAAATGTTATCCTAATTCTTATCTATAAACAATATATCTAGATTTGTGATCATACATTCACATCTCTCATAATACATAATGTTACACAACTTGGACATTAAGGTGCACAGTCTATCTTATTAGTATCTTCATGCATTCCTTAACCATTTGACTTCCAAACCACATTAAGATCATACCATACTAAATAAAAGCATACATATACATGATACACACCAACTCAGGTCCAATTGATAAATATACAAGGCACATATACATACTTAAAGGCCAAGTACACATAATATACATAAAGTATATGCATTGCTGCCCACTAATAAACCTTTTGGCATTTTCATACCATAACTCACCTTTACATGCAACAGAACCCCATTTTCAACATCTAAACACATTATTCAATCATGTTTTCATACAAACTCAAGTGATACACACTTCTAATGTTTTCATACAAACTCATGGGCTGCACACTTCTGCCCCCTAAAATAATAAAACCCAAAATATTCCCAAATTAGGCAGTAAGTTGAATTTCAAATTACCAACACACATAATCATCTTTCCATCAATATTTAAGCATACCAAACCTTTGAAACACCATTAATCATTATTCACATACTTTAAATAGTAATTAGAGTAACTGATTCAAGTGATAAAAGTAAGGGTTTAACATAAATTTCACACACCAAAACAGAAACTCATTCGATTATGCGTAATATCAAATTTAGCAACCTCACTCCCTTATTCCTTCATCATTCAATCAAATTCTTTCATTCACACATAATTAACACAACCCTACAACAACTCACTCCTTCATTAAGCAAGTAAGAAAGCATGTATAAGAAGAAGAAATCATAGATAAAATGCATAGAACATAAAAAGAAGCATGAAACCTAATTCTTTGTATGATTTTACCTTAAAAGAATGTTTTTCTCTAAGTTAAGATGCAAAGAAGAAGGAGAATAATATTTATAATTTTATTAATATTTATAATTTTATTAATAATGTCATGATGATATCATAATAGGGTATGATGATGTCATAATTGATTTATTGAATAATAGAGAGTAAAATTGAGTATTAATATAGGGATAAAAGAATAATAATAAAGTATTTATTTGACATGTGATAGAAAGAATAAAATATATTAATAATATAAAAAGGAAATAAGAAATAAGAAATTGATTTAATGATGTGTAAATAAGATAGAGTTTAAATAATAAGTATTTGATTATATGGAAATTAGAAATTGTATTTTATTTGGTATGGGGAAATGGAAAAGTAGAATGAATTAAGTATTGATATATGGGAAATAGAAAAGAGGTATGGGTATTTAGAAAAGTAATTTGGAAGGTAGTGTAAGTGGAAGGAGAGAGAAAAATAATATGATATTTTATTTGTTTAAAAATGATGAATGGATGGTATTTAGGGAGGTATATAAGAATTTTAAGGGAATTAAGGTGTATATATATGAAGGAGGTATTCCATACATATTTTGAAGAATTAAAGGAAGAAAAATCATATAATACTTGTATTTGGTTCAAAATGGTATGCCTTTAGGGGTATTTTGGTCTTAAAAGGGGGCTGCCCTAAATGTACCCACATACCCTATGGTTTGGGTCATTTTTTTCAAAAGCAAATTTCATTCTTTTTCTTTCATTCTCTTTTAAAGCCATAAGGCTCTCCACATTTTCCTTCTTTCATGGCTCACTTTCTTATTTTCTTTTTCCTTTCTTCATTCAACCTCCATATAAACCATATACCTTTATCTTTCTTATACATTTTCTTTCTAAATCTCTATGTACAAGATGAAGACCATACGTTTAGCTCATGATATTGGTTCAAGATACCTCCTTTTCATTCATTTTAGAAGAAGTTGAAATACTTACAAAGAAACTACTCAAAATCACAATTTCTTCTTCCATCTTTCACTTGTTTCTTCAAGAGTATGATTAGATCTATGTGTTTACTTTGTATTTTAGATGAAATGACTTCATTTTCTTTTTATCATTATGAAGGCCGAACCACTTTCTTTATGATTCTTCAAAGAGTAAGTTGAAATCTATTAAATCTTTATGTTTTCCTTGAAAATCAAAACTTAATGATGTCTAATTTTGTTTCTTATTTGATCCACCTTCTTTAATGTACATGCATGTGAATGGTTGAGTGAAACCAAGCCTTACAAGTTGAAAATAAGCAAAAAAGTAGAGATTGGAGCTAGATTAAGGAGGAGATCACATTTTTAGTCCTTTTTGGTTATATTATTTGAAGGTGAGTTTGATTCGATGATAGATTCATTAAATTCATACATTTTTGAGTGGTTTGAAGGTTTGGCTGAATTGTTTGGAGTTGGTTCTTCATATGACCGAATGTTTAGATGATGATTTAGTGATGTAAACATGGAAGAAAATAGTGGATTATGGAGTGTGTGTTGGGTGGTGTTATGATTTTCCTAGTATCGCCGAATATTCAAAGGGAAAGAACTATCAAAATGGTAATTTAAAAAGGACTTAATTAAAGGTTTGGTAAAGGTTAATAAGCAATTATTTAAGATATGATAACTTAAATTAAGTTAAAAGAGGATTTAAGATTGATTAATGATTATTGAGTTCAATAAATAAAAGATAAGACTAATAATTCTTATGATTGATAAATTTAAGTATGGCTATAAATTAAAGAGGAAATTTAATTATTATAAAGATAAGATAAGGTATGGGCATTTAAATAAGAACAAAGGAGCATTTAATATGACTTCAATATATGAATTGGAAGTATGCGGCATTGATTAATGAAAGGATATAAATGATTAATCTATTAAGTTAATTAAGAATTATAAGAAGCTTAAAGAAGTAATTAATTGATGGTATAAAGTTATTTTAATTAAGATTTAAGTTTATTGAATTAAAATGGAAGTTTAAGTTAGGTATGTGTGTAGTTACGGAAATTTTAAGTTATGGCTTAAAATGGAAGCTATAAACTAAGTAAAATTAATGTTATAAGAAGTTTAATGAATTAAGTTATATATGGTATTAAGTGGAATTAACAATTAAGACTTTGATTAATTGAAATAAGGTAACAGGGTAAGATAGTAAATGATTCAATGATGATTTCATAATAAGATTTAAATAGATAATAAGATGACCATGAGGATAATTATTTAGAAGTATTATGAGTTATTTAAAAAAATGTATAGAAAGAATTATTGGATATTAATGATTAAGGATCAAAATAAAGTTAAAAGAGATAATGGTAGGGATAATGATATGTGAATTTTGAAATGACTTTATTATAAGATTGAAATTGATATTAAATAAATGAGTTACAAATATATGGTTTATTAAATGGTAAATTAGTAAAGTTTAAATGATATGTTATATATGGTTAAACATAAGAAATTGAATGTTAAGACAAGTATATTAAGAACAGTTAATCATTTAAATTAAGTTTAATGGTTTAATTATTAAATAAATAAACGACAAGGCTATTAAATAGGTATGATATATGAAATTAAGTTAATGTTTAAATAATTTTCAAATAAGTTAAGACTTTGATAAATATTATTGGATTATTTTCAATAACAGGGGTATAAAGAGAATATATAGGAAGATTTATATAGATATGTTCTTATGAGTCTAAATAAATTAAGTTAATTTGAATTTAATAAATAATGATAGAGATATATGGGTAAGATGATATGGAAGTTATCAAGTGTTTAAGTATTATGATAGTAGTTGATTTTCTAGCAGTATGCAAGTTTTAATATTAATATAAAAGAAATAAATAAATAAAATAAAATAAAAATTATGTAAGGGAATGGTTTAAGACACCTAATATTTATGCTATTTAAGGAGACTTTTTATGATCAAAGATTTAAATATGCATGATATAAGAAATTATTTGGGAATATCTAAATGTTATGTAATTGAGTGATGATATTACATAAGTACTCACAGATGATTAATGGATTATACAAAATGGTAATAGAAGTATATGAAATGCAGTATAAATGAGAAGCTGTTAAGTTATTTGTTTAAAATACAAAAGCAGTATATGATGTTATTAAGAATAAGATAAAACATGAAGTGAATATATATAAGATACAGATTGAGAAATGTTATGATTTTACAAACAATCCTTGTTATATGACAGGATAATAACATATATGAATAGTAGATGTAATAGTTAAAGCTAGTATAATTGCTTAAGAAATATTAAAATACAGTAAGGGGATTTAATTGAAATATGAATAATGATTGTTATACTGTGGTATATGATATCACATATGAATGATAAATGATTAATAATGAAATGAAAGTTATTAATTTAAATGAATATTAAATTGTATTTTATATGGTTCAGAGAGGAAATTGACGCAAACCACTGGAAATGTAAAAAGGAACGGAAAATTAGGTTTGTGCTTTTTAGTTGATTCCTAATTTTGGATTGGTAGGTAAGTATGAACTTACCTTAAATTTTTAACATGTTGTTACGTGTTATATTTTATAGTTTTATTTTGTATGGATTTGATTGATTAAATTATATAGGAATTAAATTTCATATAATATACATGATAAATTATGAAAATGTACACAATGGTATTCACATTTAAGAATTTATGATAATATGACATATATGATAACAATGTATGTGAAAGTGCTAATATTGGCATAAATTATAAATTTGAATAATTAATGGTATAAGTAATAAATCATTACTAATAATATATGTATTATTAATGATCATATGATGATATGGTATACATGTTCATGACATGATATATTATATTGATGATTTAATATATATGATTATGATATGTTATGAAGATATGTTATACATGAGGATGAAGTATGATAAAAGGGAAATAATCATTTTAGAATATGATCATCTTAAAGTTAAGAGAATAAATATGCATGGTAATTTTATTTTAATGCATATATTGATACTATGACATCAAAGTATATTGATTATACACTATGAATTAATATTTAAGGCAATTGTATAAGTTTTATTATGTTTATTATGAAAGTGATCTTATTTATGTCATTATCAATGAAACATATGAAATTAATACTATATGATTTGAATGTAATATGAAGTGAAACCTATGAGAAATGAATGTTTTATTAAATGAATGATATATGAAAATCATGTTATATGAAACGTGTGATGCATGAATTGGATGAGATATGATATAATATCATGATGCTTTCATATGTTTATTTTTGGCATCATGGCATAAAACATTCATATCATTTCATTGAAACATAAATTGATATATTCATACATGACATGGAGAAATAAGGGAAGAAAAATAAATAAATAAATAAATAAATGATACAAAAGGATAATGATAGAGGGAAAGGTATTAGGCATTACGATATAAATTCCTATAGGAATCATATAGAAATGGAAATGTTGAAATGATATGGAAAGAAATAGATGAGAATTAGGTTCCAGATGAACCAAAAATGAGATATGAAAGAATGACCCAATACAATGTGCACATATAGCCCAAAATGCAAAGAGGGTTGATGTATGTCAAATTGCATGCTTGTTTAGTTGTTTTTAGTTGGTGTTTAATGTTCATTTTGTTACATTTATGTTTTGATTTAGTTGAATTTGATGAGTTTGTTGAAGTGTGTAACGTTAGAGAAGTAACAAAGAAGAAATGAAGCATTTTGGGACTTCAAGGAGTAAGTCACGATCGTGACATTCAAAGTCACGATCGTGATAGAAGTGATGCAAGGAAGACACCTTCAAGCAAAGTCACGATCGTGACATTCAAAGTCAAGTTCGTGACAGAAGCTAAGCGAAGAGGAAGAAAGAAAGCCTAAGTCAAGTCACGATCGTGATAGAAAGAATGAAGCCCAAACACATTCAAGCAAGCAAGTCACGATCATGACTTGCAAAGTCATAATCGTGACTTCTCAATTATGAGCCATTTAAAGTACGAAATCTGTAGAAGATTAAGGGGGAAAATGGGATCCATAGGGGGAACAAAGACAAAAAGCTTTAATAGAGACCTCATGGGCAAAACAATCAACAAGATAGGCAAAAATACAAATAAATTAGAGTTAAAACTGGAGAACCCCCACTCAAAGCATAAAAGGAGGATGGCATCTAGGGTTAAAGAGGACACCATCTGCACTAACAGCAGTTCAACCTTTTTGACAATTTTGTTTAGTGTTCTTCTTTATCCTTCATTTTCTTCTTGTATTTTCTTTTCAACCATGAGTGGCTAAGTAATCTGTGTAGGATTTGATCTTTGAATCCCTTGTTGGGATAACTGATTATGCTTGTTAACATTGCTATAAATGTTTAATTTTAAAGTTTGATTTTGGAAACAAAACATTTACTCTGTGATTGCAACAAAAGTTAGATTATAGAATGCTTGTTCATTGAGAGATGTTCAATCCTAAAGGTTAGTTTTCTAAATGATAACTTAAGCTCTGTGATTGCAGTAAGAGTTGGATCATGGAAAGCTTATTCATTCTTGTTAGAGTAGTGTGTAAGAGAGATCTACTTACTTATAATCCCTGTATGATTGCTAGATAGTCTCCTTAATTGGAGGACCCTGATTGTGACTAAGGAATTCTAAAGATTAGAATGAGATTTAGTTGAGTTCACCTCGAGAGAGGGTTTTCAATACCATGGGATATCTTAGGTAGCAATAAGCACATGACTGTCATCCTAGCTTGGTGATGATAATTTTAAGTTCTATGTTTCTTATCATTTGTCTTATCTCTTTGCTTTTGGATTCATTGCACCTCTTATTGTATTCTTGTCAACAATTGCTGACTTCCAAATACCAACTCATTATTCTGGCTTGAAAAAATTAGAAATCCGAGTAGTGGTGGATAAACCAATGAATTCTCGTAGGATCGATATCTTACTACAGCAATTTGTACACTTGCAGTGAAGTAGTGAATAAAACTACTATTGTCTCAGGGACGATCAAGGGCAAATGATATGAAGAGATACAGGAAAATACGAGGGAGAATGCATAACATAAATGCATTCTCATTAATGACATAAATCATGAATTATAATGATGATGATGCCTAAAGGATTCATTCATATTTAAATGATGTTGATCATGGTGATGATGATATCCATGGCATACATATTTAATAGTGATATAAACATGATAAGATAATATGCCATAGTGATAAGGATATTTTATTCATGGAGATATTAAATGAGATGATGATATATTTGTAGACATGACGATAATGTGTTATATTATGATGATGATGTTAAAATTAAATAATGTTATGATATTTATGATAATGACACGAGATATACATGATGATCATAATATGATACATATGATACATATAAAGTAGTTACGGTATAATGGTATGTTATACGTGATGATAACATGATACATATATAGCTCAAATTTATATTATTGGAGAAAGATAATATAATGAATATATGTTATCATTATTGATGCCATTCATGCTGAATATCGGTAGAGAATATAATTAATATGAATAATTATATTATGAATATGAATTTAAAAGAATATATGATAAAGTGAAAAATGATATTTTTGAAAATACTTGCAGGATTTTATTAAATCCTAAATTGTTATGGAATTAATGATATTGATTTTGAATATATGTTCGTGGAGTTAGTTCATTAAAAAGGAATCATTATGGAATAATAATAAATGACTTTAACATGTGAAGGTTGATAACATGATGATAAGATATTTTAAAGTATCAAACTACTAACATATAATAAGAAATAGAAATACACCAAAAGAATAAAGTTGTGATAGTAACAAGTGTATAATTATCATGATTAAACAATGTTGAACATATTATAGATATGTTTATAGTAATGAAATAATAGTGGTTGTATGAATATGATTGATGTAGTATACATGATAAATGTTTACATTATTTAGTGGAAATTCAAGAAGAATATAAATCCAAAGAAAAATAAATGATATATATATCAAGGAAATGAACTAGTCATAGTATCGATATAATATGAACTATGATATGAATATGTTAGAGAGTTAAGTAAATGTTGATATACATATATGATGAATAGAAGTAATATTTTAAATGATTACATCGTAATGTCATTAATATGATGTTCTGGTTTACATGAAATGTTTTATATATGATATATGTATGATTATATTATATGTAAAGCGCCACTGAGTGATATAATCAGCGTTCATCATTTGATGGACATAGGTTAACTGATGAATGGCGAGCACGGATTTCCAAACCACTAGTTCAGCAGGATTTTTTCTGAAGGCAAGGACTTAGAGTAGTGTTGACCCTGACTTTTCACCATTGTATAATTCTGGATCTTTATTCATTCGGCTAGGATTTAGTCCCTGGTATCGATCCTGATTATACATATAGGCCCCTGTGTCTTCCTCTGTGTGTTTTGATGTATAGAACATTTCGGAACTGGTGGGGCCCACCATGGCGCCTAACGGGACCCGCCATCTATTCTGAGTGTTCTGTGCATACAGAACACCCTCCCCTGCCGTATACAAGGGCAAAACACTTGAAATGCGGAGTATTGCATTTTTGGCCCTGGGTACTATTCACCATGAATAGTGCATGGGTGGGGCCCACCAGGCAAAATCTGGGCCCGCTGCCCCTATTGCCTATTTTTTATATTCTGTACTTACAGAATACAATTTCCATTTGCCTTGCGCAAGGCACAGTGCTTGGCATTGCAAATGCCGTCTGCTGGGCCCACTACGTTGTGGGGCCCACCTAGCAATAGTGGGGCCCGCTACCCCTATTTCCTACTTTGTGTATTCTGTGCTTACAGAACACATTTCACACCTGCCTACGCGTGGTAGGATACACAGAATACAAAATATTGCATTTTGGACCTAGGTTACTATTCATAGTGAATAGTATATAGGCGGGGTCCGCCTTCCCCAATTAGCTCATTTTATGCATTTTGTACTTACAGAATACATTTCATTGCTGCCTTATGCAAGGCACATCTCGTGGCACCCCAAATGCCACATTTATAGGCTTACTGCGCTGTAGGGCTTGCTAAACACTAGTGGGGTCCGCTTCCCACTATCGTCCGCTTTAATGCATTCTGTACGCATAGAACACACCCTATCTGTTGCCTCACTTGAGGTGGAACGCTTGGCATGCTATTTGCCACCTTTTGGGCCCTTTTATGCTGTAGGGCCCATGAGGGTACTATTCATCATGAATAGTACCCAGGTGGGCCCACCACCCAAATTCACCAATTTGAGTGTTCTTGTTGCGTAGAACACATTTCTGCTAGTGCCTATGCGAGGCACGACCCACGGCATCTCGTATGCCACTTTTTGGCCTTAATGGGCCTATTGGGCCCATTTAGTCAAAACTCGATGTTCGGGGCCGCATTTGAGAAAACTTATAACTGCAAAGTTTCTCAAAATGTCGTTTGTACTTTCTTAGACATATGGCACGCATCCCGTTCCGCCTGTACGAGGCGGAGCGCATAGGTCGAAAACGCAATGTGCGTAACGCATAGCCCTATAGGCTACGCACGTTGCATAGTAAAAACATTTGGTCGGGAGCCCTTTCGGGATCGAATTTGGAAAAACTTTCTTCTACAAAGTTGTTCCTCACGTCGAATAACACTTACATGCTTCACGGTGCATCCCGGAAGTGACCGCAGTGGGCCCCACACAAGGGTTTCTAAGCTATATGCGCGCGCATATAGGCCTATGTGCGCAGCATATAGGCTATGTGTTGCACACATAGCCCTACATGTGGCGCACATGCATGCAAATACGTGCCAAAAATTACAAAATTGCCACCCAAAAATTTGCTCTATAAATATAGAGCTCGGGCAACATTTTCCAGACCCCAAAAATTTGCTCTGAGAGCAGCCAAACCTCTGCCAAAATCCTCCCAAATTAATTAAACACCTAATTAATTTATTTCTTAGGATCTAGGGACTTAATTGGCTTAGTTAGGCTCCCTAAACATTCCTGGAGTGAAGATCTACAAG
>CANYBF010275489.1:0-26512 GCA_948192965.1 Dalechampia spathulata
CTTACACAGTCTCGGGATCCCTCTTTTTCGGGTGTGGGATCAGTTCATTCATGTGCCCCTCCGCCTAGAAGCCTGCCAGGAGCCGCTCCTTGTCCGTGCTCTTTCTGGCACCGACGATCACTCCCCGCCCTCATCAGCCCCCGGGCGTCACAATGAATGTCTTATCTTATTATAATATTTGGTATTAATCAGTTTTTTTTGTCTCAATCCCTCAACAGCTCCTTCAGCACGCTTTGCTAGCCGCTCTTGCCGCAACTAATTCATCCAAGATACTCATTGAGGTTAAAGAAGAGTTCGTCGCTTCCTAACTTGCCGAAGAGAAGGTTTTCCTTAAAGCAGTAATCATCACAGGATTCGGGGTCAGCTCTCTCATCATAAAAAAGTAGTGAAAATGAAGACTCGGATTCGGCTACTGGCTGCCAATGGGATAGCACCGAATCGGAGGGGAAATAGTGTTGTAATCAAATTAGTGCTTTCACGTGCGTGTCGCAGACCAATCGGCCGATATATGTTTTCACCGACTAGAACTCTTACTCGGGCGGTCGAGGAAGGTGGTAACATTAGGGGAATTCTCAGCACCAGAAAACTTGTAGAACACAGAGAGACCACGATGCACAATTAGCTGCTTGCTGGTAAACAGTCCCATGCCAGCCACATCCGAGAAGCATGGGCAAAAGAGAGCCTCCATATAAAGTCCCACATGATCAACTGCTCTGATTACTTCTGATCTTTCTAGAGGTGAATTTGGTGCTGCTTCCTTGATCACAGCAACAATAACGTCACCAATATGAGCATATCGGGGATTACTAGTCCCTATGATTCCTTTACTAATTAGGGACCAGAAGAGAGGTTTAAGCGCTCGGGCATAGCATATTAGAAGGGAGGAAAACCGATGATCCTAAGCTATGCATCACGATGTCGAATGAAACTATCCATGGAATCGTGCGCCGTGTGAAACATATACACTATAGATAGAACTGAATACTAGTGAGCCCACTAGATTATAGTGATATAACTTCGATTTATCTCAAAATTTACGCACAGAACTAGTGACAAAAAAGGAAATATGGAATTCTTTCTGACCTGCTGGCTAGCTGCTGCAAGTTGTAACATCTCATCCGCTTCGGAGAAATTCATCAACCCACTGGCTTATAGGATGATCTTCAGCTTCACCTTTCGTTCACTGACTTGCATCCTTAACTGGTAATGTAAGCGTATAAAACTCGCATACGCATCAGAAGTAAAGAGCACTTAAGGAAATACCTGGAAGTACATACCCGGAGGAGGTGTGAGAAAACCAGTAGGTAATCTGGGTAAAGCCGAAAAAAAAAATTAAAAATCTTCCAGAGCAGCTTTGATTTCCGGGCAACATCAGTCAAACAGAACCAAGCATCCATTCCAATTATTACAGAATTTAGCTTCCACTCCGAGCTCCATGCAAACAAAATCCACTTACGCAGACTCTCGAAAAGGAGTACTGCCGTATTTTAGGACAAAAAGTGCACAGAAAGATCAACTTATTGAGCTTCAAGTACCATTTTTCTGGTGATTCTGGAATATACAAAGTGTCCAAGACAAACACCAAATCCACATTTCACTGACACTGTACACTACACGATAATGAAACAATCACAAGACAGAGAAATTGGCAATCGGACTAATGGAAACACCTTCAAGAAACAACTTCAACTTTCTGAGAAACCATATTTTTTAACGGCGTAAGAGAAGGGTAATCATTAAAGTTAGCTTGGTTGCACGTTGGGTCAGGTATGCTCATGCTGGTATTTACTTCTCTGTGATTTAGGTGGTGTGGTCCAATTAACCATTTAAAGCTAATATCGTCTCTAGTTTGACGACGAATAACTTATTATCATTCTACCGTAATACCTTTTGTCATATGCGCCGAAATCAAATGAAAATTAGGTTTCGTTCTGCCCAATTACAGGGACCGAGTTGCGGCTTGAAGAAAATTACTTGTCTACTTGAAGGTTTTCAGAAAAGCAATGCTTGTTAGATCACTGCAAAAGGCCATAGTTTTAAGTGGTGGAGCTTGATGTGCTTCTGCTTGATCCTGTATTAGTGTTTGTTATTTGGCAAATAAGAAGACAGACAGAAAGATAACTTTCAGCAAAAGGATGGTGTATTGCTTGAATTAGTTTAATTGAAATGTTCTTGATCAGAAAGAGTTCATCTTCCAAGCTTGCCATGCATATCAACCCAGGTACCACATGTTGAATCAAATATACCAAGGTTAAATCTAGCATTTCCATGATGTTTCTTAGCACCAAGTAAGCTCATTGAAAAAAAACAATTTAATTTCTATTTCGTCAAGAGGGTGCTTCATTCTCAATAAATTTACAGATTTACCTTTTCTTCCAACAGGATTGTTTATCCACAATCGCATAGGAAACAGGTCAATTATTCATCGGTATATCTGTTCTGGAATCAATGACAGTCAGTCGAGAACGCAATGTGAATTTGCCAACTATTTTCAGACAAAAATCACCAAGTTTAACATTTGACTTCAATCCAACTACATCCAACATCTTTCTTCAACCCCCTATCTTTCATGACTTCCCTCAACTGACCAATCTCATCCCACATATCAAACCTGGCATATAAGTTTGATAACATAACATAGATCCCTACATTCTGAGGCTCCAACTTCAGGGCCTCTTGAGCAGCCAATTTACCCAACTCAAGATTTCTGTGTTCCTCACAAGCACTAAGCAACGCCCCCCACATAGAAATGTCGTAATTTTCATCTCCTTTAGTGAGCATCTCATTCATCAACTTCCAGGCTTTATCCACCTCACCAGCCCTGCAGAATAAATCAACCAGGCAACTATAATGCTCTGGTCTGGGATTTAAGTTGAAGTCCCGAGACATTGACTGAAAATACTTGATTCCAAGTTGCAATTTTCCAGTGCGACCACAAGCTGAGATAACCGTGACGAATGCCACCCCATCTGGTCTGATCCCTTCTTCTAACATCTCTTCGAACAGTGCAATCACCTCGTTGAAATGCCCATTTCTGCCGTAGACACCAAGCATAGAAGTCCACAGGACAATATCCTCTTTTCTCCTTATTCCAGTCCTAAAACCTGCCAAATTAAAGACTTGCATAGCCTTCCCTACATAGCCACCCTTTCCATACATTTCGATCAATGAACTCTGCAAGAAAACATCGTTTTGCACATCATAACTTTTACGGATTAAATAGGCATGCACTTGCTCGCCACACTCAATTGCAGAAAGCCCAGAGCATATCCTCAGCATTGCCGATAAAGTGAATTGATCGTAATCCAAAGTCATAAGAGGCATCTTCTTTATCAGCTTAACACTCTGATTCCACAATTTAGCATCAATAAAACCGACCAAAAGTGCATTTGCGCAGACTGTATTCTTCACAGGAATTTCATCAAACAACATTGCTGCATCACTAACAAACGACAATTTTGCGTAGAAGTCGACCAAAGCACTCCCCACAAACACACTAGATAGGCAACCGGATTTTATAGCATGTATATGAATCTGTTTGCCAAATTTCACATTTTTCATAGAAGAAGAAGCTACTATAGAACTACACAAACCATAAGTATCTAAAGGAACACCGTTCATATGCATGAAAGAGCAGGTTTTGAGCGCATATAAAGGAAACCCATTTCGACAAAAATTGGATAGTAGCAAATTGAAGGGTAATGGGGTTTTAGGTTCTAAGAATTTGCAACAGTTTAATAGAGTTTCAAGGTTGTTTTTGTCAAGGCATGTGGTGTAAGCAAAAATGAGTTTACTGTGAATATAAGGAGATAGGAAGAGTAAACCTGTCGTGATGAGGCGTGCATACAGCTTCTTAACGGGTATTGGACTTTTAGTTTGACAAGAGTAGTCAAGAAATCGAGAGAGAGAATCGAAGGTTTTGGAAAATTGATTGGACATCAAAAGTTGAAGTCAGGAGATTGTAGGTGTTCAATGGAATATAATCGAGACTTTGTCAATTGTTTATGATTTCAGTAATTCCCATGTTTCAAAAACTTATAACCTGACAGTAAAATTTCAACCATTCGCTTGGCTTCAATTCTTACAAGTTTTTTTTTCCGATCAAGTCCTAGGAATTAGGGAGGAAAGCTATGAACAGAGTAATGATTACTACAAGAAGATGATCAGCAAAATCTTGCAAGTTATATATTTCTTCTGCAGGGAAGTATTTACATTGAATAGAAGATCTCTGACGTAGAACACTGTCTGCACAATAGCAAACGGAGCTGTTTCTCTTATAACCTGCCCAAGTTAGAAGTGACATCAATGAAAGTATCTTCGCTGCAGGGAATTGTCAAAGCACCCATTGGATGATCATAACCGAATTCCTCTTCTGCTTTGTTTAGCAAATTTTGAAATGAAGGTTGGTTCAGATAGGATACTGGAACCAAAAATCGCTTCTTCTCTGTCTCGCCAACATACACTGCCAAGTGACCTTTTGGCACATCTAAAGATCTTGAGGCAGCTTTCTTCGCAGCTGAAATGGATGCACGTACAACACCAGGCAAACGCACCACCATTTTTCCTTGCTTGGTTGATTTGTATGTGTTGATCAAGAAAATGGACTAATTTGGTGGTTTGAAGGAAATGAATTTTTCTCGGAAAGCACAGAGTTTGAAGAGTATATGAGATCTTGATTGGTTCGGAACAGAGTTATAGATGAAAGATGTTATCAAATCCTATAGTTAGTGGGTTGGCCGGGGTGTGATAATGAAACAGGGAAGATGAAATGGTTTCACATGCCATTATCATCTTACTGATCAACATAATATGCCCTACGTTTTACAAGATCATGAGACCGAGTGGTGAAGAAACTAAAGATGGGGTAATTGGATTACGTGCAGACATCATTTACACAAGTAATTCATGGTCTTCGAGTTCAACTATGGTTCGGTTACAGACATACTTGTGACAAGTATTTAGTGGCTTGTACACATTGCAGGCTGTGATCTAGACATGGCTGAGACGTCTAAGCTTGTTCTTGGCCAGGATATGACATGGACCATATGGCATAAATAGATACATAGCTGGATATTTCTAACAGGTTGTATGGTTTAAACGATTTTGCTATTTCCTGCTCACCTAACATGCAATTTCATTTATCTATCTGGAAGCTTGAATATAAATAAAAGGAGTATGCAAGATTTAAGCCCCTTCAATATTAAGATATTGCAAAACAAGTACGACCTGGTACGTATATGCGGGTTTACTTGAGACAATTTAGCCAGACAATATGCCCTCAAAAGAAGAACAAACAAACACCAGAAGTAAGAAAAACAAAAAAGACATAGCAATGGCTAAATGCTCCATAGCATGCAGCTTCAAAATAGAAATTCTAACATTAATAATACTAATATACCAACTGGATGAAATGTTATACCCTTTTCCACGCTTCTGAAGAGTCGGATTCTGAGTTTCCATCACTCCTCAGAGGAGGACTTGTAGCCTTCCTGACTGTAACACTCAGAAGTACGTTCGGAGCTGTGGACACTCAGCTTTGGTGTGGCCACGGCCATTGCACCGATAGCACACGATTTGTCCCTCCTTTTCTTCCCTTTTCATCCTCATCTCGTACGTCCTTAGGTGTCCAATTAGCTTATTCATGTTCATTTTATCATGACACTTGATCTCCAGAATTAGTAACACTGTTGGCATCCAAGACCTGGAAAGTGACATGAGGATTTTATCCACATGTTCATCATCAGTATATGTCTTGCCAAGAGATCTCATGGCATTTATGATGTGCATAAGCCTACTGAACATGTCATCTATGGACTCGTTAGGCTTCATCCTGAAGACTTCATAGTCCCGTTGAAGCATGTCAATCTTCATCTCTTTGGCTTTAGCGTTTCCCTCATGAATAAGCTCAAGCGTATTCCATATTGCTTTGGCAGAATCACAACTGTAGACACTAGCCATTCCATTGCTATCTAAAGCACAAAATAAGACATGCATAGCCTTTGCTTCCAACGCGATGAGCCTCTTATCATTCTCATCCCATTCATCTTCTTGTTTGTCTACAGGTATGCCATTAACAATTTTTGTTGGGCGGTGAGGTCCATTCTTAATCATCAGCCACATGCCATAATCCATAGCTTTGATGAAAAGTTTCATCATAACCTTCCAATACATGTAGTCTTTATAATCCGTGCCCGTAAAGAGCGGTGGTCTTTCGGAAAGGGATCTGCCTACCTCCATGGATAGACTGTCACAGCCGTTGAAGTAAGTGACCTGAAATCAACATCGATTGACAAGTCGAAAAGATACCCACCAGTTAATAAGCACATAATGAACAAAAAAATGGTTTCAAGGACGCTACTAATATCATAAATAATATGAACAATGTTAAGACATGAACGAAAGCACTCTCCCTGATTAGGCTCTCCAAAATAAGCAAGAAAACATGTACATATAGCTAGGGCTAGAAACAAATCAATCCATATTCATTGACTGATCAAAAGCCTAACTGAAACCATTCATCATGAAGTGGAGTTGTTGAGGAAAAGGGCAGTGGGAGAAACTTAACTGAAAGGAAAATGGCTTCAAAGTCGAAGCCTTTCGTTTTGATCCCTTACCAATGGACAGACTTCCCGTTTGTCTCTGTTGCTGTCACTCTACAATTACAGGGAACGGGGCTATACGAGCAGCCAACGCACGCCTGCTTAAATAGTAGTGGGCTGGGAATGTACCACCGCCCAAGAGATTTAGAAAATTTAAATTATAATTATATTTTTTAAAATTTAGGAAAGAAATCTTGACAATTAATGGTATTTCGAACGATGAAAATTACCAAAAAAATTGTAAGATCAATCAATTAAATCTAAGGAACAAATCCGTACAACAATTTGATTGATTAAGAAAGAAAAGAGAATGAAATATATACATGGATGATCAGCTTAGAATGAAAAGTCGGTCTATAAACAATGAGTTGCAATTCTGTTACAGAATTTTGCACTCTTCTGTAAAAAGTTGTCAGGAGTTGATCGGCGGGTTTCTCTTATGATCTGCTCAAGGATGAAGTGACATGGAAAAAGGTTTCTTCTGAGCAAGGAATTGTCAAGCCACCCATCGGATGATTGAAGCCATACTCCTCTTCAGCTTTACTCAACAGACCGTGAAACAATTGCTTGTTCAAGTAGGATACCGGAACTACAAAGCGCTTCCTCTCGGTTTCTCCCACATAAACTGCTATGAACCCTTTTGGCACATGTGAAGATCTTGAAGCAGCTTTGTTGGTGGCCAACCAACCCAGGCTTTGCTTGGCAAGAACACCTGGGAGTCGAATGGCCATGCTGGTCTTGTTAATCAGCTTAAATTCTGAAGCTTTTTCTTAAGAAAAAGAAAGCATCTGTCAGAGGAGAGAATGTGAAGACTGGTTTGGTCGAGTTTGGTTGTGTGTTTGGAGTTGGTGAATATATAGAGAGTTAAGCTGAGGGTCATAAAATAAAAATCTTGAGGTTAGTGGCTGAGAATCCATTGGGTTAGGTATGCATATGAGATAATCCAGTTAAGTATCACATGGTTCTGTCTGTCTTTTGCTTAATTTGTTAACAAACAGAAGGCCTACCCTTTAAGGAGATGAGCCAATTGCCCACAAGAAAGAGATCGGATATGGACACGAGATACAGATCCTGTGTTGGATATAAAAACAAGTGGCAGTTGGATTCTGAACATGTACGGGACAATAGCAGAAGGGTGTGGTCTTCTGAGAAGAACGAATAACGAAAGAGTTTAACATTGAATCTACTTTCCAGAAGTACAAAATGTGAACTTTTGGACGGTACCGAGGAACATGTTAGGTTAGTGCTTGATATTGTAAAGTGACAGAGAGCTTTTGATTTGGAAGGTATCATGAAACAGATTCATATCAGAAAACATTTACATATTACTTGGAGGAACTGTAAACTGCAAGAGATGGCGATTATTTGATGTTTTCTGAAGATTGTTAGAAAATGTGGCAAATACACTGATCTTCATTCATAGTATCTTCGTATACCGATGGACATTTTACTTTCAATCTATGCTTGTTCTTGAAAAATCAGACAACGAAGATGAATCTTCACACAATTGTAGTGGATCTACTAAGCCTTCTTCTCATAATGAACACAAGGTTCAAAGTTGCAGTTGAATGGAAAACGCTGGGAAACTGAATGGTCCTGATCATTTTACCGATGTTCTGCAGAAAAGAACCAAGTTGGTGGATAGCTGCAAGCCAAGTATATGGAAAGACTAATACGTAGAGAATTGTGAGACTTGGTTGCTTGTAAGCCAAGTATGTAGATGTGTATGTATAGATGAAATCCTTCAGAATCCTGAGTTAGTGGTCAAGAATTATTTCCTAGACATCTGCCTAAGTATGAGATAGCTTGTGAGACGGTATCACATGGCCTTGTCTTACAATTTATCAACAGAACTAAGGGGCCAAAACTGGCATCTTTCACAGTAAGCCCTTGTATTGAGAGACAAGAAGCCCTGCACCAACAGAAGATGTTGAAACTAAGGACGATGACCTAAAAGACTTGACAGGGACACCTGGCAATCGATGCGGATGCATCCTGAAACCAAAATTATGATAAACCATGGGTTATACAAGCACCTTGTTAAACAATACCCAACCAGTACACAAGATTCACAAGAAGAGAAGCAAGGAAAAGCGAAAGAAACACAAGATTTACGAGGTTCGGCAAAATCGCCTACGTCCTCTCCGTTGCAGAAGTGGCTGCGTTTTTCCTTTGTACTAATGAAGATGAAAAAGATTACGGGGCATTCGAAATTTTGCAACATATCACCCTAAAACCCAAAACCAGACCGCATCCAAATAAACCAAGTCAAACAGTAAACGGGCTTATCGGCCCTCGCTCTCCGCTCCAAAAACAGATCCCCATTTTTTCCTCCATTAAATTTTTCTCAAAATTTATATCGCACTGCGAACTTTTCAGGTCGGGTACAAATTCAAAACCATAAAAAATATTCAAGACACAAATACAACACACCTGATCCAGATAATTTGTTAAACGTCATGAATTCTGTGGCTGATAGATCAGGGACAAATTTTTGACAGCCATCAAGTGGCATATTGTACATCGGAGGGGTAATATGAATTCGCCATCTTATTTTACTGCACAAGGTAATGAATCTGTAGAAAGAATTGAATGAACATTTGGAACAGAATGTTTTCGAAAAAGAAAATGATCGACACGTGAGATTTTCATGTTTATTAGAGCCTTCCAGAGACTTGAAGTTCTACCTAAATTTGCAGAATGAATGTTTCATCACAAGTACAAGACTGTTAGCTATATGTCCTGATTCAGAAGCTTGCTTGAATTTTGCATATGCACCCCTGTTAACTTTGAATGTCTCTAGTTAACTAGGATCAGATTGCAGGTCAGTAACATCTGAGGCAATCAGTTAAGAAACCATCGTTGATAATTATGGACCATTTATACTCAAAGCATTGTTGTTATTGTTGGAAATGATTCAGATGATGTAGGAAGAAAAACTTGTTCAACTTTCTAGTAGTGATTTGATCCTGTAAGGTTGTCACAACTCAATTTGAATCCTGTCAAAAATCTAACTCTATAAAAAATGTATACAATCTATACAGAATTGATGACGATCTCAATTCAAGTTTGAAGTGATGGAGTCAATGAAGATGTCTTCTCTGCAAGGAAGTGTAAGACCACCCATTGGATGATTAAATCCAAATTCTTCCTCAGCCTCTCTTAACAATTCTTGAAATGAAGGGCGATTCAAGACGGAAATTGGCACCACGAACCGCTTCTTTTCGCTCTCCCCAACATATACAGCAAAGAAGCCTTTTGGAACTGAAGCTTCTTGTTTTGAAAGAAAACTTGATCGGCGAAGAATCTGCTTTGCATGCATAACACTGCGTGAAAGAATTGCCATATTCTAGTTTTACTTTCCTTTTCCTTTAGCTTTCCAAGCTTCAAAGTCTATATTTTTGTGACTAATGCATATGTGGGTGTGTATATATATAGGATGAGCGAATGAGAGGTGAAGAGAGGTCTGTGGAAAGGTTTGCTGAGAGACATCAGCATCACATGCTTCTGTCTGCCAATCTGTAGTCAAGAATTTGGTGGCTATTGAATCTGTAGAATGGTTAGAATACAAGTTTTTCAACCAGTTTTTGGTGAATGACCCACAAGGGAATGGACCCACTTTGGATATTCTTGATGGTGAGGAAAATTCGGCCTTGGAATTGTCTGAATTCTATGAAAACGATGATAAAAGATGATATGTGTGGTACCTCATTGTGAATAGAGATGACGAGAATCCATTGCTGTAGTCCATTAATTTGGTAGACAATGCCTCATACATTGACAACCAAAACTTGGAACCTTGCTCGAAAAGGCCTTGTGAAGTTGTTGGGCTTTTCAACAAAGGAAATGAAAGAAATCAAACCTCACGGAATCTCATATTGAAGCTATATTTATACATATCTTAAGAACAAAACTGACCTGGAAACATCATCTGCAGCCTAAAGCATTAAATGATGCTCACAAGTTATTCAGAACTTGCAAATAATTAATTGACTATATTGATAATCTCCATCCACCAAATACGTAATATGGCTTTCAAGGCACTGCATTTTCTATTGCAAGTGTCGACATATGTTGGCAAATATGAGATAGCCCGGAAATTCTAGTATAATAGATAGCAAGTTACTGCTTGTTGGATCGATGTTGAAAAGGAGTTAAAGGGAAATAGAAAGCAGGTTACAGAAACATGCCATTGATAGGGCAAGACACAAACGTGCATTGAATCTCAAAGCTTGTTAGTTTAATATGAAGATAGGAAATAAATCAGGCAGAGAGTTGCATATTGTATAATAATCTCTAAGACGATTAACTGTTGTATTCTGTAGCAAGGAAGCATTTACATTATGCTGGCAGTTTCTGCCTTACAAAATTGTATTCTGTGATTTGGCCTTTTGGTGCCATGCCAAAATTGTTTTCTACGACTACATTAATTACCGTCTCTTAAGATCTACTCAAGGTGGAAGTGACACTGAAGAAAGCATCTTCACCGCAGGGAATTGTCAAACCACCCACTGGATGATCAAAACCAAACTCCTCTTCAGCTTTACGTAGCAATTCCTGGAAAGCAGGCTCGTTAAGGTAGGACACTGGAACTACAACTCTCTTCTTATCTGTCTCTCCGACATAAACTGCTAGAAAACCTTTCGGTACATTTGAAGACCTTGGGTACGCTTTATTTGCAGATTTGCCAAGTAATTGCTTGGTGATAACAGCAGCAAGATGTCTAGCCATGGTGATGCTTTTGATATAACTTTACGCAGAAAGGGAATCAAGGTTTTGTTATTTTTTTTTTCCTGCAGCTTAATAGCTGGATTATATGTTTGCTGTTTCCTGGTTCCAGTATGTGGATATAAATAGATAGATGGAGAGTGAATTGGAAACTTCAGATTGAGTGGATAATAATAAATGGCTCACAAAGGGTCATCTGGTATTGTCTACTAACTAATCAGCAAAAATGGGGTCGAGGGGAGTCATAATTCTGGCACTACACCTAAATGTCAGGATTCCACCTTGCCCTACAAACATCATCTGTAAACACATGCCTAGTTGATAGTAAGATTGTCAATAAAATTGAAGTATTTGCAAGGAGTGGCCAGAAATCATTGGAGAAGTGTTATCAGGACAAGGCTTGCGAAGAATTCACATGGACTTGCCTGGTGATTAATTGACCAATGTTGGGTGGTTAGCTTTCAGATATTATATGCCATGCCCACCAGCCTGCCTAGAAGCCAATCAAGGTTCTGGAGAAAGGATTAAAAATAAATATCCTCATTAAATTTCTTAGCCAAGCAATGTGGTGATTATCACATCATTGCCAACAATATAAACCTTACATGTCTCAAGCATGTCCATAATTCTAATAGAGATTATCAACTTAATGAACATAAATGTTTCCAAGTTCCAGTAGGTGGATATATATAAATAGATGGCGAGTAAATTGACAACGTCAGATTGAGTGGATATAAGAGTCATGTGGGTTTGCCTTCTAACTAATCAGCAACAATGGGGTCGAGGGGAGTCATAATTTTGGTACCATGTCTAAATGTCAGAATTCTATCCTTCCCTACAAGCATTGTTGGTAAACATATATGACTGTGTGACAATAAGATCGTCAATATTTATAGAGAAAGATAAAATGAAAGTAGTTGCAGGGAGTGGCCAGAAATCATTTGAAGACGTGGTATTAGGATAAGCCTCTTATTAAGAATTCACATGGAATTGCCTGGTGATTCATCGACCAAGTTGGGTGGTTAGACTTCAGATTCCACAGCCTGCCAAATTTCTTAGCTTTACATCTAGCAATATATTGGCTCAGCTATCCTTTCCTAATCTTGAACCTGTCAACTACAATCTCATGATGCTGAAAATGTAGGCCATATTGTTGTCTTTCAACATGGATTTTCCATTCATGGCCCCTATGACGATTGGTTACGGGAACATAGCATGTGGTACCTCTCATTTCCTATCTCATTTTCAGAACACTGCCATATGGTTCTTCATCCAAAACATTCAGGATTCAACATAGAAAATCATCTATATATATCACCACATACTCTGCTCAGACACAACCAACATTTCAGATCTTCTTTCAACTCTCCACTTCCGAATAAGTGCCTTCCTCATTACAAACTTGATCAGGTCTCTTCTACACTGATCACGCGACGAAGATAAAATGGCTGTACGCTTGCTCAGTGCTGTTCGCTCTTCCCTGTTGACAGGAAGGAAATCTGCTTCAAGATCCTTAGATGTGCCGAAAGGTTTCCTGGCAGTGTATGTTGGTGAAGCAGCAAAAAAGCGATTTCTGGTTCCAGTGTCGTTCTTGAACCAGCCATCATTTCAAGATTTGCTAAATAAAGCAGAAGAGGAATTCGGTTACCATCATCCGATGGGTGGTTTGACAATACCTTGCAAAGAAGACACTTTCATTGATCTCACTTCTAGCTTCAGTAGGGCATAAAGATAACAGAGTTTTGTACAAATATACAAACAATTTTGTATGCCAGGATTTTGAGATTCAATGTGAATACTTACTTCAATGAGATAATGTTCTTTCGATGAGTTATTTACTTTACTTTCTCCTCACAACTTCCCTGCAAACACTAAATGGTTACAAACTTTTAGCCACTTTGATTGGATGCATCATCAGAAAACAGTGAACTCTTCCAAGACAATCCTATAAAATTGTTTAAGCAAATCTGCTCGTGTACTTTTATGATTCGGCAGATATAAGATGGAAAGAATCTACTTTGTGTTCAGATTCTGCTGCAGATACAGTAAATGGTTCGTCTAAAAGGGTCTTTAGGCCTTGGAATTGTCTCTAAAGCACGAGGAACAGCATTGTGAACTGAGATAACAAAAATTAATTGCTATAGCACATGGATTTGTGAGACGAGCAGTACCGCATTCACTCGACAAGGCTTTGAGAAACATTGGAGCTGATTCCCTTTTTTAAGGGCTACATTCATAGTTACAAAAAACAAAACATCATCTGCAGCCTAAACCTCTGACTTAAGAAAATGTCTGCAACTTGATTGTTGATCTACTTCGTAACATGATATTTCAAAAGTGGATCTGAAGTAGTCAGACTTGTTTCTCCCTTTCAGAACAAGCCAATTTCAATGGACCAAGTAGCGTAAGAAATATATATCATACAAGTTCCAACATATGTCGCCAAATATGTAACAGCCAGGGAATTTTAATATAACAGATAGCAACTTACAGCTTGTTGATCAACGTTGAAGATACAATGATCAAAAAGGGAAATGGAAAGCAGAGTTACAGAAACATGTCATTAATAGGATAAGGCATGTATGTGCGATGAATTTCCAAGCTTGTTAGTTGATAATGGTTAAAATATTTCTGTTTGAAAGAGAGAAAGGGGGGAAAGCAGACAGGAAGTTGCATATTGTATAATAGTCTCTAAGTTGATGAACTGTTGTATTCTATAGCAAGGAAGTATTTACATTATGCTGGCAGTTTCTGCCATACAAAACCGTATACTGTGATTAATCTACATTTTAGCTGCTCAGGCTACGAGTGACAGCAATGAAAGTATCTTCTCTGCAGGGAATTGTCAAACCACCCATTGGATGATTGAATCCGAATTCCTCTTCTGCTTTGCTCAGCAAATCTTCGAAAGCAGGATCATTCAGATATGATACAGGAACTAAAACTTTCTTCTTCTCTGTTTCCCCAATGTAAACCGCTAAGAAACCTTTCGGTACATTCAAAAATGCTTTCTTCCAAGATATTGAAGAGCGAGTCAAGATTTTCTGGGAAAGAATAGCAGCCAGATGCCTAGCCATGATTCTTCTCTCTGTTTTTCTTGTGAATTTTCTGTAAGGGAGGTACCGGTGTAGAATATGACAGCTTAAGTTTGCTGATTCTTTTGACTCCAATGTGTGGTTATATATAGATATATAATATCCTGAGAACTAGTGGCTATGAAATACTAATGTCATATGCTTCAGACATTGTTCCTGAATGGTCATGTGGTCTTGCCTTCTAGCTGAACAATAGGAGATTGTGCGGAGTCATGATTATGTCTACATGTCAAAATGGCAGCATGTCCTGCATGCGCATGCATAAGCGAATGAACATCCAGCAAAAGATTTGAGATGAGTTTTTAATCTGGCTGATTGATCCCGAGAACATGGCTGAGACAGTTAGTATGCCTTTACATGTATATATGAAAGACTCCTGGACACAAAGTCGAAACCCCACCACTACCCTACATGGATTAACCAGCCACAAGGCAAGTACATGTGAAATCCTTGCAGGATATGTAAGCAAACTCCTGCCAATGATTTTTAGCCATAATCATTACATGAACATATATATATATATATATATATATATATATATACCCACTACCATAGTGAGTAAACAACCAACCAAAGCTGCTCTCTTTTGAATTCGTACAAATCAACAGAAGCATCATGGCTAGACATTTGCCTGCTGTTCTTGCCAAACAAATTCTGCATCGAGCTACATCAGCTGCAAACAGAACAGCTTCAAGGTCTTCAAGTGTGTCCAAGGGTTTCTTAGCAGTTTATATTGGTGAGACAGAGAAGAAACGACATGTAGTTCCAGTATCCTATCTGAAGGAGCCTTTATTTCAATATTTGCTAAGCAAAGCAGAACAGGAGTTCGGATTTGATCATCCAATGGGTGGTTTGACAATTCCTTGCAGAGAAGATGTTTTATTGATCTCACTTCAAGCTTGAATAGATCATAACTGAATCCAGTTATATTAGTTCCAGGAAAACAATTTTGTTAGCCAATTAAATGTAAATTTAAATACTATATGTTTTCAAATGGAATGTTACGGTTCTAGCAAATGAGCAGCAGTGTTGTTCATGATTATTACTCTAATCCCTCCAAAAACTTGGCAGATCTTTTCATCTTTCACATTTAGTAATGATTGCAAATGAGCAAGACCTTGCAACGTCCTAACCATAAACACCAACTGCAACAACACAGACTATAAACAAAATATTGCAGCATAAGTGATCATAGCATCACAATGCCATTCATCTGCAGACAAGTTAGCTGCCTGGAATATCTTGTGGCCTTTCAACAACTTAACTACTTCTGATATAGCTACAGAAATACCAGTTATTACTTATCAAATTATCATGAAATTGAGCTGCATAACTAGTTAACTACAGTTACACAAGACAATGTAGAGGGTTGTATAGAGATGGATTTTGATTCCAGAGCGTTGGCAGTTCTCCTCTGGAGCGGTGTCGTTGGCGAAGGGCAAAAGCAGCTGCGGCAAAACTCAATTTTCGAGATGTTGTCGAGAGGTAAAGGCAGCCAGATTAATGAATACCCTAATCAGTAATGGCCCAATCTTCCCAATTAGGCCATTTTTGGTCTCAGTTTTTCCATTTTGCAGGAACGAATACACACGTTAAGACATCAAGCCAAAATTAAGGGGAAAAATTAGAGAAGAAATTGCATTTCTCATTTGCAAAGAAATAAAGGTTTACCTCATATAAACAAGTATTTACATATGAATAGGCCTTCTGTGCCATAACAAAATTGTTTTCCTACGACTACATTGATTTACAGTCTCCTAAGATCTGCTCAAGGTGCAAGTGACGCTAAAGAAAGTATCTTCGCTGCAGGGAATTGTCAAACCACCCATTGGATGATCAAAACCGAACTGTTCTTCAGCTTTACGTAGCAAATCCTGGAAAGCAGGCTCGTTAAGATAAGACACTGGAACTATAACTCTCTTCTTCTCTGTCTCTCCGATATAAATTGCTAGAAATCCTTTCGGAACATTTGAAGAACGTGGGTACGCTTTATTTGAAGATATTGTTGATTTGCCAAGTAGTTGCTTGGTGAGAACTGTAGCAAGATGTCTAGCCATGGTGATGCTTTTGTTATAACTTTATGCGGAAAGAAGAAGCAAGTTTTTCTGTTTTCCTGAAGCTCAATTGCTGGATAATAGGTTTGCTGTTTCCAGGTTCCAGTATGTGGATGTATATAAATATATGGAGAACGAATTGAAAACGTCAGTTGAGTGGATAGAAATGTAAATGCTTAACGAAGATCATGTGGGTTTGCCTTCTAACTAATCAGCAGAAATGGGGTCGAGGAGAGTCATAGTTCTGGTACTATGTCCCACAAGCATCGTCTGCAAACATATGCCTGGTTGATATTAAGATCATGAACATACATACAGAAAGATAAAATGAAAGTATTTGCAGGGAGTGGCCAGAAGTCATTTGGAGAACTGTTATTATCACAAGGCCTATGAAGAATTCACATGGCATTGCCTGGTGATTAATCGACAAAGTTGGGTGTGGTTAGCTTTCAGATTCCACAGCCTATTCAGGTCCTACGAAAAAGACCAAAATGGGGCACACAGACTTGTGAGATCTCAGATACAGGAAATGCAATTAACCATAAATCTCCTAATACAATTTCTTAGCCAAGCAATGTCGTGATTATCACATTATTGCCAACAATATCAAGCTTAAATGTCTCGAGTCTGTGGTTATCACCTTAATGAACAGGGGTATTGGTTGCAAGCCATTAATTATTGTCTCAATGGTGCAACTAACCCAAATACCCAACAATGTCTTAGCTTTACAACTAGCACTATATTGGTTCCGCGGTTCTTTTCTAATCTTGAGCTTGTCAGCTATGATCTCATGATGCTGAAAATGTAGGCCATATTGCTGTCTTTCAACATGGATTTTCCATCCATGGCCCTTATGATGATTAGTTACGGGACCAGACCATGTGGTACTTCTCAATTCCTATCTCATCTGCGGAACACTGCCATATGGTTCTTCATCACAAACCATACGATTTCTACGTAACAGATCATCTACATATACAACCACATACCCTGCTCAGAGCCAACCAAGATTTCACATCCTCTCTTTACTCTCCACTTCCAAGGAAGTACATCTTCCTCAGAATAATCTAAATCAGGTCTCTTCTACACAAAGATAGAATGGCTGCACGCTTGCTCAGTGCTGTTCGCTCTTCTCTCTTGACAGCAAAGAAATCTGCTTCAGGATCTGTAGATGTGCCAAAAGGTTTCTTGGCAGTGTATGTTGGGGAAGCAGAAAAAAGGAGATTTGTGGTTCCAGAGTCATTCTTGAACCAGCCATCTTTTCAAGATTTGCTAAACAAAGCAGAGGAGGAATTCGGTTACAATCATCCAATGGGTGGTTTGGCAATACCTTGCAACGAAGAAACTTTCATTGATCTCACTTCTAACTTGAGCAGAACATAGAGATAGTACTGTCTTGTACTAATACACAAACAATTTTGTATGCCAGGATTTTTGCTGTTCGATGTAAATACTTACTTTAATGAGATAATGTTCTTACCAATAAGTTGTTGATGTTGTTTCTCCTCACAAATCCCTTGCAAACAAGAAATCCTTCCAATATTTTCGTGCATTTTCGAGAACCAGCAGATACAAGATAGAAAGAATCTACTCTCATTGGATTCTGCTACAGATGCAGTAAATGGTTTGTCTAGGAAATGTCTTTAGCTTCGTTAATTAAATAAAAAAATCAAATCTAACCTTTCAAAGTATTAGATGAATAGATGTTTGAGTTGAAATTCCTAGTTGGCAATATTAGTTTTACGGGAGAAGATGAAACTTCAATGTCAGAATCGACCTCTTCTCTGAAATTTGGAGAAGTCAAAGCGAAAACAGAACAAATCAGCTGGCTTGTTATCCAAATTTGTGCTTTCAAACACCTGGAAATCGTTAGTTATGGTATGTTGTTGTTTCTGATAAAAGGTATGGACTTTTTTCTTTTTACCCATATTCTGAAAGTTATGCAAAAAGAAATACAGTTATTGTTCTTTAGATAAGGGGAATTGCTTATTGATAGATGCCGTTGATAATCATGCTAAAGAAAACTGAAGAAGAATACAGTACGAGTGTTAAAGTTCTGTTAGGAGAAGAGCATCATGTGAAGAAACAATCAAGTTATATTGAATTATATTTCTGCTCATCTGTACATGGTACTTCTAGCTCTGAAAAACAATGTTACAAAATTAGCTTGTCAGAATCACTCTCATGATCTGTTTAAGCAAGAAATGACATCATTGAACATGCTTTCACTGCAAGGAATTGTGAGGCCACCCATCGGATGATCATATCCGAACTCTTCTTCAACTTGGAAAAGTAAATCCTGAAAAGAAGTCTGATTTAAGTATGATATCGGAATTACAAATCGCTTTTTCTGGTTTTCACCAACATATACTGCAACATGGCCCTTTGGCACTTCCCTGGTTACAAAGGATGAGGAAGATGTTCTCTGAATCATTTTCATGGCGTGAACCATATTAGCAGGTAAACGGAAACCCATATTTTTAGTGTGGATAACTGGAAGGTTTCTTCTTTTGTTTTTTTTAAGGAGAACAAGAGAGATCAGGAAGGACTTTGAATGACAGAGGAACTTTGATGCTTGCGAATGGGAGGAACTTACGCAATTATATAGATGTAGGAGGAGGGCTGTGATTTCTTCAAGATTTAGTGATGTTAATGGGGATCACATGCCTTTGCCTTCAAGTTGTTTATCAATTACAAAGTATTGGATGAAGGGTTTCCATTTCTTTTGTGAACATCATGACCCACCATCTCCAATGACTAAAAAGGTCCATCTGAGAATGAAATTTTTCCACTAAATATAAATATAACTTTGCTGGCATGGATGAGTGGGCTCTGCCTATTTATTGTGCCGTAACTGATTGCGGGGACAGCATGTGGTACCTTGTTAGATTAGTATGCTTCCGAGTCAATTCAAAAGCTTCAGGATAAGATTCTTAAAAATCTTTGTTAAAAAAGCAATTTAGCCCGTACGTAATAGTATCTGCCAGAGAAAAAGTAGTGCTTTTACAGTCAGATTCCACCTTCTGTAACTTTGGTAGCTCGTCGACAGCCCAAGTCACATGAGCCAGTCCCCACCACCATGTCCACCAGTCAACTGTACTTTTCATTGCAACAGTCTAAGGTGGAATTAGCTAGGAACTTTTTTCTATATGATTGAACGATAATCTTAAGTCTCATAATCCTTATCTGTACAGCACTAATTCCTATCTTGCCAATGAGAACAGGTGAATACTGTTTTACAGAAGCAACAGTTCATATTAGAAATGATAAATTTAATCATCAAGAGCCTTGGAATCCCAAAAGCCATGAATTGAAAAGGTTAATAACAGAAGGGTCGAGACCACAAGTTTTATGATCGGTTAAGCGGCAACAGATTCTGACGCTTGATTAGCAGCGTTTTATGATGATGACTCATTTTTGTAACAGTTATAAAGCAGGATAATCTGGTTTTGCCTGAAAGAGAAGAACCAGGATTGTGATATTTATAAGAAATGGACAAATTCTTTGTATTTACTTTAATTTCTCAATCCAAAACTGATACAGCAGTTAATATGTCAAAGTCGTTAATATCCTACAATGTAAATCTGTTTGTCAGTTTCATCTGTTACAAGTTTTTCAAACTGAAGATAAGATCAGCGAAAACTTCTTCTCTGCATGGAATTGTTAGTCCTCCCATAGGATGATTAAACCCGAATTCTTCTTCAGCTTTACTCAACAAGTTCTGAAAGGAAGGATGCCTCAGGTATGATATTGGAATAGCAAATCGCTTCTTTTCAGTTTCTCCAACATAGACAGCCAAGTGGCCCTTGGGAACATCAGTAGTTTCCTGTGTTGAACGAATTCGCCTTACAATTTGCTTAGCATTCACTATCCTAGGCAAGCGAATACCCATTTTCCTGCTTTTGAAGATGCTTGATTGATTGTGTTTTCCGGAGAGATGAAGAACTTTTTGCTGCTGGATGAGATGAGATGAGTAGCTATCCTTGGCAAAGACATCCTTAAATACAAGTGAAGAGAAGCTTCCTAATCGTACTCGTGATTTGGATTGTTTTCATCATTCATATGGCCCGCAAGTGCAATGTGGTCCCTGTAAGTAAAGAAATCACAAGCAACCACATGGTTTTGCCTTCCAACCAATTGGAAGATTTAGACAGATTTAAGATAGTTGTATTTATTTGCTGCAATTCACATTGGTCAATCGCTGAAACACCGGAAGAATTCCATGATGGCTTGCTTTGAAAGTGTTAGTAGCAGAGAAAATAAGGCAGCAGAAAAATAGGACAGCAGCAGCAGAAAAAAAAAACAAACAAACAGCAGTAGCTGCTGTAAATGAGCCTGAGAAAACTGATTTAATGAAGAGCTGTGGTAGAGTATTTCCTGATATAAAAAACTGCTTCTACTAGCAGTTTATATAGAGCAGAAAAGCTGCTATGCCTAGTGCTAATCCCACTATTGAAAAATTGCAGAAAATAAGGCCAAATAACAGCTGATAGTTTGCAGGAATTAAGGCTAAATAACAGCTCCTAGGATTTAGTAAATTAAATTAGATAGCAGCAATTTCAACTCCAACATGCTTAACATGACATATTCCTTTACCTCCAGTCAAATGAAATCTCTACCAGTAATGTGCGGATATGTAGACGAAGATATGTATATTCTTTCAACAATCTCACACATTGCCATGCTACATGTTGGAGGAAAGTTCATAGTTAAGTGAAACCATCACCCATCAGAATCCAGCACCGCCTTGTCCATACAATCTTGTCACTAACAGTTACTGATAACGAATTCAAAGTCATTGGTTCATATGCGGTAGAAGTTGGTGCCCGTATCATTAAGCACTGTTACTTACAGCTGGAAAGCTGCTACATACAATAAGTGATATCTGACCTTCCTGAAATTCGATTATCGGTTTGAATAGATAACCCACCATGAAGCTCACAAGACTCTTTAACCACCAATGTATACAAGAAGCTTCCACTTAGAGCAGGGATTAATGTCACTGACAACAAGGAATCACTCTTCGGAATGTAAGGTACTAAATAACACGATAATACTGGTACGTAGTCTTTCCTAAGACAGTTGGCCACATGAATCCTTTACGGGTACCTGCCAGCCAAGTACTTGTTTAACCAACCAAGGTGTCATAGTGAGTCCTGGTGATTTTCTGGCCACCAATTGATTAGTCAGCATCAGTATCATTCTGTCAGAATGCGGCAGCTATTCTGCTTCAGAATCTGACAGAACTTTAAGGAATTCCTCAGATACTCTTTCCAAAGAAGTTGTTCAATTTCACCCTCTGGTCGTAGTTGGCCCCTCGCCTATTTTCTCTGTTCCGAACAGTTAAATAATTCTTCTGCTGAAATATATAGCAAACAGAGCGTTAGAGAACATCATCTCCTACAGAAAAATATATGGCAGAAGCTTTCTGATTCATAGTTCATACGCAGAAGTAACAGACGAGCCAATGGATTAACAACATGGTTTGTGAGATCCAACTAGGAATTGCAATGAAGTCCCATGAGGAAATATTTCATAAGCAATCACATGGATTTTTCAGTCAACCTCAGCTTTTTCAAAAAATTAAAGAACGATTTCCGACCATTTCTTTTCTGACGCTGAAATTGCATAGGTCCACCACTTAATAATGAAATATAGAATACTGATAGTGTTCCATGACTAATAAAGAGAATCACTTAGTTCACTGAAAAGAAAGATGTACTGAGAAAAGAGGTAATATGTGGATCAATTCTGCAAAGTAGCTCTCTCATCAACTACACACAACACCCTGATAACTGGTATTAGGAATTCATGATAAAGGGAAATGACTTTTAATAAATAAGTTGATTATCAGAATTCAGAAATTGTCTGTCCTTTCACTCCCACTGTGAGGGGCGGGAAGAGAGGAAGAGATAAATAAGTGGTGTTACAGCTGGAAAGGCAGATTTACACTCATTGCAGACATGATATCCGACCTTTCCAAGTTTCAATCCCAACAAATATTTGCTAGACAAACCAGCACAGCGTATGATTCCTTTCCTATCTTAGTCACTGCATCCACTTTTCGATAGGGTCCATGGCAGAAAATGCTGCCAGAAAATGTTGAAGGTCGAAAAGCAAACCTGTAAGATTAATGTGTATAAACCTCTGAAAATGTTACGGCTTCTGTAACTTTAGTTCTTCATGTTGTCGGTTGACCAAGTAATAACTGAAGATGAATGAACTTGATGCACGGAATTAGCAGAATGGTGATTGAAAATTCAGTTGAAAGATATTCTGAAAGTTGGATGCTTAACGAAAGAAGGATTCCATACACAACCTTGATTAAAATATACAAGCAAACTCAGTTTTTACTTATCAGGAAAGATGGATGAACAAACAGAAGCCAAGAATAATGGAATACATTTACTTTTTCATTGGTCAATACAAAATTGGTACATATATAGGTCAATTTGTTAGCATATATATATATATATATATATATATATATATATATATATATATTTATATATATATATATATCATGTTTTGACAAGGGCTACAAACTGAAAATGAGATCAGTGAAAACTTGCTCGCTGCATGGAATTGTGAGGCCACCCATGGGATGATGAAATCCAAATTCTTCCTCAGCTTGGTTTAACAAGTTCTGGAATGAAGGATGCTTCAAGTATGATATCGGAACTGCAAATCTCTTCTTCTGATTTTCTCCAACATAGACGGCAAAATGGCCTTTAGGAACATGAATATCACTTTCTTGTGAAAACCGAAACCGTCTTAGAATTTGCTTAGCGTTAACAAGCCTGATACCCATATTGAATTCTTTTTAACAAGTGGGTTTGATGGAAATTGAAAGACTAAAGAGTTTGATAGAAAGTAAAAGGAAATGTTTGGCAGTGGATGGCTGGTAAGCTCTGTCAGAACCGTATATATAAGGCAACAAAACTTTTTTTGGAACGGCCTCAATCGGGGACCCATAAGGACACCTTTCTATTTTTTCCACAACGAATCACATGGTTCTGCCATTAGCATTGCCAACAAATTTGAAGGGATCAACTTGGCCTACCACCACTTAAAAAAGAAAAAAATAGCTTGGCAAGCATCAAAGCATGGTCTACTTGTTATTATAGCTTATTTACAAGATAATTAATCAAATCCATGCTTGGCTTAAATAAGGGAAAAAAAAGAAATTTATATCTTTTTTGTATTGACATAGATATGTTTTTATGCTGAAAAGGTAGATTATTCTGATTAGCTTGATTGCAGGAATTAGCACAACTAGAGGATTGTATTAATCCTCTGATTATTAGCTAGATTGAAGGCATTATTGATTTCTGTAGTAGTTTCAGCATGGATATTTTCTGTAAGGCTTTTTTCTCTGGTTGAGGGCCAGAAAGAAGAATATTGTCACTTATGGATATATAAAACCATAATGTACACAATATCAAAATCTCTACGATCAAAAATAGATGCATGTTTGTGCATGTTCACGAGCCCGTTAGGCAGTCGAGTGAGGAGGTGTGCATGCATTCTGTTTAAGAAATGCGAATCGTCACCATGCAAGTTGCCCGTTGAAGTTGGAAATCGAATCCGCAAATGACCCTGATGGATATAATGTTTTTACTTTTTACTTAGCATCTATGGTAATAATTAGATCGAAACTGAAAGAAGTGGAGCTTATTTCCTAAACGTAAATTCCAGGAACCTGCAGATATCCGTTGGTAGACAGGAAAGCGAGTGTTATTTTATTTAATAAATACTCCAGCTAGAGACATTGATTTAGATTGATACTCTTCAGAAACCGACTTTTGAAACTATATTTGATTAACTTTCTTGATAAGATACCGTACGTAAAGCTCACATGAGTATTGCCCTACAACCGATCGACGAGTCCTATCACCAAGCCGTCATCATCATGATAATACACCATCGTATACGTTTGCTGCTTTCTTTAATATATCATCGCAAAGAAAAATGAATCCGCGTTAGTACGGAAAATGATTGATCAAAAATCATTTTCCGTAAGGTCCTTCATGTTGTATTCTATGTAGTTCCACGGATATCCCCAAAGATATGCTTTACTGGAACTGTCTATTGCCATTTGGTGTTAGTGTTTGCCCACAGGAATCTGATACTTATTGTTTCTTTCTATTATGATCTGATAATTATATTCGAGTACTGGTGACATATCCGGTACACGGTAACTCTATTTTCAAGACTCGAACATAAATCCAAGTATTCGAGGTCCATAGGGTATGCTTTTTCCATGTGCTTACGTTCAGCGGTTAATCTAAGACTTCTGTTACCAACCTTTTCATGTAAGAATGAATCTGACGTATTAGTAGACATGCCATGTCAAGTTGACATGGAAGCCGCCCAAGCGCACTAAAATATCTATATCAACTTGCCTTATCTTGCATTGAAGAATTCATGATGCATGAATCAGAAGTAGATATGTACAATTTTATCACGACAAGTTGATTGTTTCCGCTGGTTTTTGTTTTTTCATGTACATCAGATGTTTCCTAACGATATGATACGGTGTAGATCCTGCAGTGAAAAACTTGGCATTGGAGTTTAGCATTCTTATTAGTGCGAACAATTTGATTAATCATTCTGTTGGTTGTGCTGGGTCACAATTTCAATTACAAGTGAACCAGAAATGTACAGAACGTCACTTGTTATCTTTTTGAAGCCTGTTATTTTCACCATGTCTATATGTTACTTTCAGGATATAAGCAACACAGGATATGGTGGAATGAAACAATTTTTACAGACTTCTCGTCGGGATTTTTTTTATCATTTTAGCGTATGAAATGACAAGACAAGGCCTGTGAAATTCACATGATGTATGCCCTACCCATCAAAGCCCAACCTGCTCTACTATGCAAGAGATTCCATGATTTCATCTAATCTGAACAGTTCTTAAATAATGTTGCGAACCCATTGATCAGATAAACTTCTTCTCGGCAAATTCACGCTCTGGCCGACTAAAGATCGAACTTTAGGAACATGTGATAGAAAGAAAAGGGACTCTACATGTCTCCAAGGAAATTTCAAATTTGGCAACAGAAACAGAAAGAAAGGGAAAGAAATTCAGCATGAATAACAGTGATTTTACTATAGAATAGAATGATTATAACGATGCATGTATCGAAGAATAGTTTTACATGCAATATTTTGGATCTTTCTTCTCTCAACCCAAAATTGGACGTAACCAGGCTAGCTAGTTTTAAACTAGTGTCTAATCTCCTATGATTTACATGTTGAAAAATACGGTCTGCATAAAGCAGGATCACAGCTAAAATTTGAGAAAATAAAATATTGAACACACAGATTTATGTGGAAAACCCCCAAACAAATTAAGGTAAAAACCATGGATAAAGGAACGAAGAATTTTATTGAAAAGAAAATAATTTGGAATTACAACACGAATCAAAAACTCTCAAATATTTTTCTTTTCTCTCCTCTCTATTTTTTCTCTCTAGAATCTGTGGGATTTGGGATGGGTTTCTGCCTTAATCCCTCTGCCTATTTATAGGCAGAGGGTACACGTATCAAACCTTGTCCTCGCCTACAATTTCTGACTTTATTATTTTTTTTGATAAATCAAAAATTGCAGCTCCTCCCCTCCTTCTTTCTTATTTTGCGGCGCCCACAACTTTTTACTTTGACAATCTCCCACTTGAAGATTTGATTGAGAATCAATCAGATCTTCATATCATTCTTTCATCCTTCTCTTTTCATGCTGCTTATGCTTCTGTTAGGCCACTAGAGGATCGACACCACACAAACTTGTCAGTGTTAACTGCTTTTTTCATAAAGTCTGCCAGATTATCTTTGGTATGAATTTCTGCATATCCACTGTACCCTCTTCCACTTTCTCTCGAACGAAGTAATACTGGACTCGTATGTGCTTTGACTTGGAATGAAAAGCTGGATTCCTTGCAAGATGCAAGATACTCTGACTGTCACAAAATAGAATATCTTTTCTTGTTTGTGCCCGAGTTCTTCCATTATCATTTTCAACCATACTGCT
>CANYBF010275649.1:0-33555 GCA_948192965.1 Dalechampia spathulata
CCTCCTAAGGAGGAATAAAGCATAGGAGTCAAAGTACAGTAATCCATAGTTAAGATAACCTTGATATCTCAAGTTTAAGGATACTTGCACTACTGATATGAGTGAGATACAATTTCACAGACATAGATCAATTATCCATATGAAGTCTCATTGGCAAGGTCTCCAATGAACTAGTACTATACTACTCATCCACATATTCACTTTCATGGTTTGCAATTTTAGCTCCTGCCAATTTATTCACATGCCATATGAAGAAAATCAGATGATCGATGCCTTGGCCACACTAGCCTCAGTCTGTGAATGACCACAGAGTCAAATTCAACCTATATTCATCAAGCATTCGAGGATTCCTTGCTATTTTAGAGAACGGGTTATGGTGCTAAACCAGGAAGATGAAACCCCATGGTACACTGGTATCATGAATTTTCTGAAGACTGGTGCTTATCCAGAGGAAGCCAACATAACTGATAAGTTAGCTCTACGCAAGCTAGCAGCCAACTTCACCTGGCATCAGGGTGTTCTCTACAGAAAAATGGTAGATGGTTTACAACTTCGATGCATATCAGGGAAGGACATTGAATTAGTCATGGAAACAGTACATGCTTGTGTATACGGGCCCCACATGAATGGATTCACACTTTACAGGAAGATCCTATGATAAGGATATTTCTGGCTCATTATGGAGACAAACTGCATACAGTTTGTATGGAAATGACATGAATGCCAGATTCATGGAGACCTGAGTCACCTACCGCCAGTCGAATTACAGAATTTGACAACACCTTGGCCATTCTCAGCTTGGGGAATTGACATCATGGGTGAGATTCATCCTAACGCATCTAATAGACATCGGTACATACTGGTAGCTGTAGACTACTTCTCTAAATGGGTGGAGGCAGAATCCTACAGTAAACTGGGGGCAAGACAGGTTGCCAAGTTTATAAAGAAGAATCTCATATGCTAATATGGCGTGCCACATCACCTGGTATCAGACAACAGAGTACAGTTCCAGGCCTAAGTTGTAGACTTGCTGGAAAAATATGGGATTGAGTACCATCGATCCTCTCCTTACCGCCCTTAAGCTAATAAGGCAGTCGAAGCTGTTAACAAGATGATCAAGCACATCTTAGCCAAGATGGTATGGACTTATAGGGATTGGCATGAGCAGTTGCCATTCACCCTATAGGGTTACAGAACCACTGTAAGGAGTCTTACAGGTGCTACTCCCTACAAGTTCCACTGGTCACTATTGATGAGAAGCGACTGCAGGCTCTCTATCACCTACAACTTTACAAAAAGCGCATGGCAAATGCATTCAACAAAAAGGTTAAACCTATAGCCATACAAGAAGATGATCTAGTCTTGAAGCAAGTCAGACTGGCTATCCATGATTCTCGTGGGAAATTTAGACCTAACTAGGAAGGCCCATTCCTAGTTAAAAAGATCCTCTCCAAAGGCGCTATTTGCATCTCAGATTTTGAAGGAAATGAATTCTTAGAACCTGTCAACCTTGACCGACTGAAGAAATATTTTATCTAGAGTAAAGAGAAAAAGAAAAGCAAAATAAAAATGAAATGCCTGGTGAGCTGAAAACCTTCATAGGCAATTCATGCAAAAATTAAGGTAACAAAAAAATACTCGCTCAATGAGTTGAAAATCCGCTCGAATAACTCATATAAAAGTTAGGGCTCTTAAAAGAAAAAGGAGAGCATTAAAATAGTTGATCAAAAAATCTCACAAGAGGCTGGTCAATAACAGAGGATGAGTCTGATGCACATCCAAAACTTTTGTGTTAGTTTTAACAGTTTCACATGCAAAATGTTTTAATCTCATTAATGTGAATGGAACACATGTTCATAAACTAAGCCTTAAGTAATACTAGTTGCAAACATAAAGCTTTATCACCCTTTATTACATATTGTTGCTTAACAATGTCTTGTAGTACAGGATTCAAGCTTGGTGCAACACCCACAGCTTGTACTCATCATCAGTGGCAGATTCAGCTCTAGGAATCTCCACCAGTGCTATTCGACGACGAGGCTAAATCCTCTCCACGTGCTCCATAAATCAAGGCACCAACCTTCCTCCCTTAAATTCTGTCAGTTGATGTATGGTCTGCCGATGGCCATACTGATGACAAATCCTAGCAAGACTGTAGTGCATGCAACACCGGAATCCCGGTAGTGGGATGCAATCTATGTAGGTCGTTATAGTTACATGCTGTATACGCCACCACGAGCAATTCCACCTGATCTCGCTCTCAGGTCGGGTCCCCATCCACTCAATCCAGCCTTGGAATGACATTGTCCTCACCTCGCTGAAGGCATAGGCCCTCCGTATATGGCTATGAGGAAGGTATCTCTACGGGTCCCCTACTGGCGGTGCCAGGATCCCAAGCTTCTCTTAAAGCCAAGTCTGTAATAAAATAAAACAAGATAAAAATAAAAGCTAACTGAGTTTAAAACCTTGCAAAAGGTTACTCAGGTAAAAGTTAGAGCGACTCGCTGAGATGCAAACCCAATGAGGGTAGTTCAGGCAAAAATTAGGGTCTGAAGCAAAATCAGCAGCCCGATGAACCAAAAACCTTACTAAAGGAAACTCATGCAAAAATTAGGGTGAAAACATACTTTTCTAAGTTGAAAACCTGCAAAGGCGGCTTAGAATTCTCACCTACAGGAGAAGCAAGCTAGCATTGAAGCATTCAGACTATCCTCGCTTCACTCTATCCAGCCCAAGGATTGTCTCTACCACAATCATGGGAAAAGGGGTCTGACCCTGCATCATCTAGTTCATGATAGGCTTGACTAGTAAATCCCCATGAACATATGAATCGACAAATAGGAATTTTGCCAGCAATCCGAATCCAGCTACCCTCAGCCAGGATGGGTCTTCTACAGATTTCTGGCTGCATAGCCAGAAAATGGCAACGAGATCTATAGAGCCATCCGTAGTCAAAAGAGATCTCACCTCCAGCGGACTAAAATCGAAAGCCTTGATCAGATATGAAAATGCATCTCTAATAGGCACTGGCACTGTTAGCATTGCCGTCATGCTACAGGTAACCTCGAGAATGGCAGTGAACTCCTCATACATCAAACATAACTCTACATGTCCAACCGGAACACATGAACCTCCGAATCCCAGTACAACGGCATGCAGAAAAGTATTGTTGATCGAGACTTGCTGTAAGGTTCTTAAGTATTGGAGTCCGATCTCACTTAGTCGATTCCACTCATTATTTCTCCAATGGTGGGAAAGAGTACGGAAGGTAGATAATGATTACTGAGTCATTGTATATCTAATTTCTGCAAAGAAAAGTAGATAAGTTATGTTTTACCAATAAACATAAAGCATGGTGTATTTATAGCAGTAAACAACATTGGATTCTATTATTAAATTCAAAGGATACACAATACAAGCCTTTGTCTATTTTTACAGCTGGTACGTAACAACCCTGGCGTACTAGGCATGCAATTGCCAGTCTATCGGGACTGGGACTATCTAGGACCTTGATGTTGGAGTGGTCCAGACGCACCGTCAGTTGTGCAATCTCCCAGCCCATCTCTTCAGTCATCCAAACATAGTGATCACGCTCCTCTCGCTCCACCTATCTGTTAGACTGAAAGCATAAATATCTAGGCATATAGGTCATGTATCCATGCATATCTATGCACTTGCATTTATAACAGGTACTCACCTGAGCAGTCAGCATCTCTGAAGCATGATAGCGGCGTAATCCTGTCAACAGCCTTGAAGCATCAGCCATAGCATCTTTGGGTACCTACACAGGTCAAATACATGTAGGACTACTAAAGTCAGAGCAAATACAGAATACGCATACTCATATGGGTAGTGTTCAAAGGATCAAACTCGATCTCACTCCTTGTTGGCACCGGGAAGGAGGTCTCATAAAGATGACCAGTTTTATTATAAATGAATATCATAGGGTTCTATGGCCACATCAGCTGGCCTTCCATAAAGTCTACTAGATGCTCATACCCTGAAGGTATCTCTGGAGTACCAAACATTGACCCCGATGGGACCATATCAGGTCTCGAGTCTTGAGACCTCTTGGAGGCACCCCTGCCCTGAGAACTGCCAACAATTGACAAGCCATGTCACCCACCTCGACTGCCATTGAAATCAGGTCTAGCACTAGACCCACTAGCTCTGTCATGAAGGCCTCTGCATATGGAAAGCTCCACAGGCCCCAGTAACCTCAACTCAATGAAAGAGGAATAATCAATTGGTGAGTCAGACAGACGTTCCCACCCAGGAATACCATTCAGCGCAGTAATTATTTATGGGTCAGTCTCAGTACACGATGCCCAGAAAATCACTCTTGGGGGTGTAGAAAGCTCTACTCGACTCTCCGGCCCAAGACGCCAATTTATAACGCGCTCACCCAAATAAAAGAGTCTTCCTTCAGGACTCTCCAACAACATATGTTGTTCATCCTTACACATTGAGCTGGTCAAGTACTCAGGCCTCGGGTACATATTACTCCAAGGATCAGGATGCACTTATTCTAAAAGCAGCGAGAGTCAAGTATTTCTCAAACCATTTCAGTACAGTTTAATGCTAATTAAATTATTTCTTCTTACTTGATCCCAGGTCAAATTGTTGAGGTGCACCCTCAACTCATCCATCGTGTAATCGAACCTCCATCATGGTATGCTCTATGCCTACATACGTGGAAAGCCAAGAGGTAATTCATGTGGAATTTTGGGTTCTGGAAACAACCCAAACTCATATGCCATGATCTATAAGGTCAACATACATAATCAGCAAGACTCAAATAGATGCTACAATAACAGAATCAGTAGAATTCTGCTTACCTCTATAACCTGCCAGCAGCCGATGAAGCAATCTATGCACAGCCTACTGTAAAGATCCAACCCTTGCATCAAATGGGCTAGACCGGCACTGCCTCAGTCATACCGCCCGATAGACTCCAAATTATGGAGGGCCCACAGTACTGACATATGAACGTTTTTTCGGGCATCATTGAACAAGGTACTCTCCAGCATGTACAGCAAGAAGCTGCGGGTATACTGGTCTGCAGAGATAGTCCTCCCCAATCTCTCCGCCGACACTGCCTCCCGGAGACAATCACAGGAAATGTTGTGTCCCCCTCTCATATTGGTCGATACGCCTAGGAAGTCAAATATTGCATCGTACAACCAACGCGGTGATGTCAACCTGGCATCAAATTGGACGGGCAGTCCTGCGCACTCTAACCCGATGATTCCAGTAAATATCCCCTGGGTAATCGCAATCTCACCTACCGGCAGATGGAAGGTATGGGTGGAGTCCATCCACTACTCAATCATAGCAGTGATGACAAGTCTGTTGCACCTCTTCTCTACTCTAGTGAAGCAGGAAATATATGGACCAAAGCAGCTACGGCCCACTCTCGCTTGAATTTCCCAAGGCAGTTGGGAATACCATTTGAAGATGCCTCGGATACTGCCACTGCCGACAACTGTCCGCTCCCTCTGCAAAACATAAAATTCAGGTTAGACTTCAGATTGAATTACAGAATGCACACAACACATATAGAGGCTCAGAGCTCCTCCCTTTTAACCCTAGATGCACCTATTCATGCCTATAAATGCTAAAAATGCCTAAACACTCAAAAAATGGTAGAAAAATGCGCATTCCGGCCCACTTGTCACTGCTATGTGCCCCACACATAGCGAAACCCACACCAAAAATCATAATTTTTGTCGAATCGTCCAAAAAAACATGCGCATATCTAAGCCTAGCTCTAGCCTAGCACTTAATTTGGGTCAAATACCATCCAAAATGCAAGGAAAATTACCTAAACACAATTCTCGAGAAAATCATAAAAACCAAAAAATTGAGCCGAGTTACAGAAAAGTCACCTTCTCGGGAGGAGCTCAGGATCAATGGGAGTCTATGGCAAAGGTCTTAGCAATTACATCACCAAAACGAGCCCCACAGTAGCTATAATGGGTTGTATGCTCCGTTAAAGCATAGCTCGGGATGGGTTCCGGATCTCAGGAGGTCGGTTGCATCCTAATACTGGCCATTTCTGCAAAAAATGCCAAATTTTCAGTTCGGGGGTTGAGAGAAAATCAAGTTTTTGAGGGGAAACAAACTGATTTTTGAATTGGAAACCCAGAAATATAAAATTTCCAAGCTATGTGCGCCATACATAGGGGAATTTTTGGAGGTCGTTTACTCCGCTGAGTCCAATTTTCATGACCCGTAGCATCTGGAAAATCCAGAAAATCAGTCAGAATGCAACAAACTGATATTCAAAAATTCAGGTATTTTTCCTGGACTATTTCAATACCAATTTCAATAATAAATTATTTTCCTATGTCTGGCATAGATAGGAAATTGATCGAGCAGACGATCAAAAACAGCCAAGCTTTTGACTTCTGGTCAAGCCGTTGACCGGACAGTGTTGCATTCCAATAGAGGGTCTCAAATGCAAACTTTGGAGATAGACAACCCTTATTTGATAGCGCGAGAAAAAGATCTGACGGTTGATCGTCACGACCCAGCAGATAGTCATTCTGGTTCCGCAGCTGAACCGACCGATCCAGCAGAGATCACAGAGTCAAGACTTTCACTGTAAACCCTAATACATAGGCATCTGAATGCCGATTTTAGATCATTTACTCACAGGGAAGCCATCGGTCTTGCAGTGACCACCGATCAGCTCTGATCGGAATAGCTTGAACGCCAGGCCCCTAGTGGCAGAACTGGGATTTTTACTGGTCAAAACCGTCAATCAGAAATGTCAAAGACCCAGCAAAGGATCCCATATGCCAATTTGGAGATATCTGACATTTTTATGATGGCGCGAGAATTGACCAAACAGATGGTCCCACAGGTCCCGCAGTTGACCACACGATCCAGCAGCGATCGTAAAACCAAGCCTTTGGTTTCTAAATCCTAACGCATAGGCATCTGAACGCCGACTTCAGATGATTCACTGCAAACAAAGCCATCAGTCCTGCTGAGGACCACAGATCAGCCTTGATCTTCTAGCCTGAGCATCGGGCTCCCAGTGGCAGAATTGGGTCATGAGCCTCAGCGTGAGCAATAAATTAGCCTTGATCTTTCAGCCCGAGCACTGGGTTCCTAGTGGCAGAATTGGGATTCAAGCCTCAACGCAAGCACCTCCGCTAGGCTCAACACGAGCATTAGGCCTCGACAAGAGCATCAATCAGGTACACTTCCTACGCCTTGTTAAAAGTCATGATATGATCATATCTCATTTTGACGACCCACACTTGTGTCACCTCAAAATGGTCCTGATCAGGGGGTAAACTGTTGACCTTGACTTTTCACGCTGATACAGTTTCGGGTTTCTCTTGATTCAGATTGGTTTTAGTCCCCGATATCGACCCTGATTATGCACATAGGCCTCTGTGGCTTCCCCTGAGTATTCTGGTGCACATAATACATCAGAGCTGGTGGGGCCCACCATGATGTCTGGTGGGGCCCACCACCCTCATTTCCCTATTCTGAGTGTTCTATATGTACAGAACACACTTCATTGTTGCCTACACGAGGCAAACCACACAAAATGCAAAATATTGCATTTTAGGCATTTGGGCACTATTCATCATGAATAGTATACAAGTGGGGCCCACCACCTCTAATGGCCTATTCTGTGTATTTTGTACTTACAGAATACATCTCATAGCTACTTTACGCAAGGCACATCTTGTGGCATCCCGAATGCCACATTCCGGGACCATCGTGTTGTGGGACCCACCGAGCAGTAGTAGGGTCCGCTACCCCTATTAGCCTATTCTATGTATTTTGTACTTACAGAATATATTTCATAGCTGCCTTACGTAAGGCACATCCCGTGGCATCCCGAATGCCATATTCCAGACCCACCACGCTGTAGGACCCACTAGGCACCGATAGGGCCTGCTACCTACTGTAATCTGTTCTGTGTGTTTTGTATGCACAGAACACATCTCACTTGTTGCCTTACTCAAGGCAAAGCGTTCGGCATGCTATTTGCCACATTCCAGGCTCACTACGCTGTGGGGCCCATCAAGGTACTATTCACCATGAATAGTACATATGTAGGGCCCACCACCCAACTTAGTCTAATTCAAGTATTCTATTCATATAGAATACATTTTCACTAGTGCTTACACAAGGCATGACCTTTTGGCACGCCGAATGCCATTTTGGGCCAGAATAGTGCCACAGGCCCTAAAACGAGCCCATTAGCAAAAACTCATCATTCGGGGCCGAATTTGGAAAAACTTAAAACTGAAAAGTGACTCAGAATGTCATTTGCATGTTCCTGGACATATGGCATACATCTTGTTTCGCACGTACAGGGCGGAACACATAGTTATATGCGCAGCGCATAGAATCATGTGCGTCGCACATTGCATGTAAAGACGTTTGGTTGGGAGCCTTTTCGGGACCGAATCCGAAAAACTTTCCTTCACAAAAGTGTCTTGAAATGTCGAATAACGCTTATTCGGCATGGGCCCCATGTGATGGTCCAAAAACTATATGCTACGCATATAGGGCTATGTACAGCACATATAGCTTTATGTGTGGCGCACATAGCCTTCAAAATTTTCAAATCCAGGAAAAAATTACAAAATTGCCACGCCCAAAAATTGTTCTATAAATATAGAGCTTGGGGTCTGTAAAATAGATCCCGAAAATTGCACTAAGACAAGCCAAACCTCTGCCAAAATCACTCCATAAATTAATTAGGCCCCTAATTAATTAAATCACTTAGATTTAGAGACAAAATTAGCTTAGTTAGGCTCCCTAAATGCGTGAGGAAGCAAGATTAAGGAAGAAGACCTACTGCTAAGAGGTAATTTCTTCATTTTTCTTCATTTTTCTTCATTTTGCTTATGTTTTCAAGGGTATATGCGCCACATATATACCTATGTGCGCCACATATAGCTCATATGTAGCACACATAGGCTTATGTGTACCATTTTTCTCCCATTTTTCATCGATTTTTCGTCTGATCTGGCCACTCCAGTGGCATTCAAGGCTCCCTCATGCCTTGGGTATCCTGGATCTGCTATAAACAAGCCGGATCTAAAATTATTTTAACTTTAAAATTGTTTTTCATAGATCTATGTGCAGTGTACATAGATTGTATTTTTCACAGAAAACATCATTTTTCACCCGATCCGCTTCGGATCTGAATTTTCCAGTGACTCCAGTGGCTTCTCCATGCACTTGGGGTTCTGGATCTATCAAATATTGCTCAGATCTAATTGATTTTAGCCTTAAAATTAATTATTTTATTTAATTGCCTAATTAAATATTTGAGTTGCAAATCGGAGGCCGATCTAAAGTTAAAATGAGGTACTGTCTTCATTAAACATGCTTATTTTGGTCTGTATTTTGATTCTGTACTGACAGATTGAATTTTCTTGCAGATCAACCAACTATGTATGCCACATATCATGCTATATGCGCCACACACAGTCTATGTGTGGCGCACATAGCCTGATACGCGGTACGCATAGTTCATGTTTTTTCAGAAAAATGTATTTTCAGACCATATTTTGCTCTATTTTTGACGTATCTAGTGGTATTTGATGCTTTATAATGGCTCAAGTATTCTGGATTAGTCATAAAATAATTTCATTTAATTAATTTTGGCCTCAAAATTAATTTTTACGATAAAAAGCCATTTTTACTCGTATAAAATACAATTTTCGAAATGATTGTATTCAAATTGGTTGAGGGGCTATCTCCAAATTATTCCAAGTGATGTTAGCACTCCCATTTGATTTTCCATGATCAAATAAAAATAATTTTGCTTAAAATTATTTTTATAAAAATGAATTTTCACGATCCGGCTTGTATAAATTCGTACAATTATTGCCTAATAATTAAAAGATTTTAACTCTTGGTTCATGCTTTTCACATGGCATTGGACTAGTCAAATAAATCCTATATTCATTTGCTACTAATAAATTTATTATGTATATTTTGTATATTTTCATTCGTGCATTTTTGGCTCGTGCAACCCGAGGATGAATAGTGCCCGAGTAGGAAGGGGGTGTTACTTAACACCCCGAAATATGTATGTGATGATATTTATGTAATAAGGTAGATTATTATTGACGTATAATAATTAATCTCCCTATCTCGTGTGTATCCCCTAATTTCCTCGACTCCCTTTCTCCAGCTTTTATTATTTTTATTCATGGTTTATATTTGCTTAAAAATACCATGTCATTCATGTCACATGCCATGTCACATGACACAATCACATACTACTATGCATGCCATAACATACTATATTTTGTATGCATTTGTGTATAGATATACAAATACACAATCCAATACATAAATATGCCAAATACGTAATCCAATACATAAATATGCCAAATACGCAATCCAATACGCACAATCGATATTCTTTGCCATGCATATATATGCCATGATGCCATGTCAAGTCATATGCCATAATGCATGTCATACCATATGTCATAACATATACTATGCTGAATACACATTCGCATATGCATCCACTATGCCATGTCATACATATTCCATGCTATACGTCATTTACATGTCATGCATATGATATATCATTCATTTCACATGCCATGCATATGGTATGCCACGCATTATTTACATGTCATGTATATGATATGTCATTCATTTCACATACCATGCATATGGTATGCCACGCATTATTTACATGCCATACATATGGTATGTCATCCATGTAACATGTCATGCATATGCCATGCTATACACATACCATGCATAAGGTATGTCATTTCACATGTCATGCATATGATACGTCATGCATCATCTCACATGTCATACATATGGTATGTCATTCATTATGCCATGTCATGCATATATCATGCCATACATCATTTCACATGCTATACATACGGTATGTCATTTATTATGTCATGTCATACATAGGCCATGACATGCATCACTTCATATATCATGCATATGATATGTCATTCATCCCACGTATCATACATACGCCGCGCATACGCCAAACGCTAATACAATCCAAAATGTTAACACATAACGCTATACACTATTTTCCATGTTATATGCTTATATACATGCTAGGTTGCCATGTCATACATATGACATGTCATTCATAATCACATGACATGCATATGCCATGTTACCTTTCCACTATTTCGCATGACATGCATATGCCATGTCATCCAAATACCATATAGCATTATATGTCATTCTACGTGCAATCTTGCAACACCAAATCACATGTCGTGCTATGTGCTTACAATTACACTCGTATGCTTACCTGTCTAGGACAATTAATCCTAACTATAATGGTAAAATCAATTTTGGAAACTTATAGAATAGATCTCCACCACCCGAACCCAATCTCTGAAGGGTTTAACTAGCACTCATGCTATAGGTCGGTTGGACCAATCCGGAACCATCCGGTGGTGACTCCCTTGCGACTCTTTCAAGTCCGTATCATTCCCTAAGGGAACCCCTTAGGAAGACTGCGCTTTCACTCCAAGTATGGTCCTCGGTCCGTGACTTTTACAAGCCTCGCTCTGGGCCCCGGCAGAAACCGGTGCTCACAGATGGGGGAATGATGCAAGCATTAATGCTAAAAAAAATGATTTCCTTGCCTTAAGGCAAGAACCAATTACAAGGAACATGGCTAAGCAATTAAATGCAAAGATTTAGAGCTATTATCAAGCCTTACTTTCTAAGCTTAATTGACACAATGAGGGGAACATGAGCTATTTGGATGATTTGGTAGAAAATAAAACAAATGAGCTATAATATGCATATTTAATCCAAGTGGAAGACCGTATTAGAGCTTATTGAGCTTGTACAAGGCTTGAGGGGTTGGATTTTATACTAAATTGCACGTAAATGTGATTACTTGCAATCTAAGAAGCTTCCTTTGACTCAGATTAGGTTATTGAATGCTTGGATATAATAAATTAGTTTGCTTGTCCAATAAGAAGCTTCCTTTCATCCAATAAAAGGTTGAATGAAAATTAGGATCGCTTCATGTATAAGAAGCTTCTCATAGCCTATTTTGAAAGCATATATACTCTTAATTAGGATAGAAGTTTTATTTCTTGTTTTAATTTATTTCTAGTTTATTTTTCTTTTAATTTAGGAAGTTGATATTATGATAGGACTAGTCAAACCCTACACTATAAATATACCCTTTTGGATGCTTTGTATGAATCAATAATTCAATATTAATAAAAATAAATTTTTTTATATCTAAATGAGCATTGCTTTTCTTTTGTTATTCATATGATAAAATATTTTGATTTGTTTATTAAGTTTTAAATTTGATTTTCAAAATCAATTTTCCTTATCCATTACATTTTTGAATTTTTTTTGTCAATTGGATTTAGCTAACCCGTCCTAAATTAAATTGAAAAATATGTTTTAAAATGTTTTGACAAATTAATTTTCAACTTACTTAAAGCAAGGATGAAGTATCTTGGTGATCAATCCTTTAACATAAGATCTTTAAATTATGCATCAATATAGAAATCATTAAAAATATGAAAACTCAAAAAAATTTATAACTTACAAAAATTTTTGTTATAAAATTTTAGATCATGTATTAATTTATAACTATTTATATTTAAATATACAACCAATAAATACAATATCAAAAATAAAAAAAATACTTATGATACATAGCTTTTCATTAAAAAAATTTTAAATCACAGGTCAACTTATAACTACTAAAATTCAACTATACAAATAATAAAATTAATCTCAAACATCAAAATAGCATTCTAATACATTAATTTTGATTTAAAAAATCATTATAAAATTAATGATCACATACTAATTCATAAGTTTTTACATTTAAATATAAAAATAATTTAGAAATTATCTTAATTTACAAATAACTATAAATAACACAACTTAAAAAATAACTTTTTAACCATGATTTAATTTATTAATTTTATCAATAAATTCTAAATATTAATTTACTTTTACTTTCTTATCTCTTCAATATTCCATCTACATTTTTTATATATATATCAAAGTGGCAATTTATATATATATATATATGAAATGCATATCAAAGTGCAATTTCAAGACATATTTTGAAAAAAACATTATAGAAAAAAAATCAAATTTGAGAAAATTATTTTAGATTTGTTTTAGTTTGAGAATTTATTTTCAAAAGCACATTATTTTAATCTTTTATCCTAAAAAATTACAAAAGTATGAAAATCAAAAATATTTATAAAAGTATAACTTTTCTTAAAAATCATAAAAAAAACCGTATTCACGTATTATATATTACATTTAAGATTTTCGAAAGTATATGATAAATATTAAAGATGTATATTTTAAGTATTTAAAACTAAAATTTTATGGCATAAATTTTGTTAATATTAATGTAAAAATATTTATTTATTATATTTTAATTATCATTGATCTCAAATATATTTTTATATTAAAATAAAAGGATAAACTAATTAGATGATTTTATATTATAATAATTATACTTTTAATAATATAAAATTCATGGTAAAAAAAAACAAATCAACATATTATAAACTTAAAATAATAACCTACCAAATAATAGAATTTTGTATAGAAAATAACCTGAAATCAAGTTACAAAAAAATCCTGAAAAAGGTAAACAAATTCAATTTTCCAAAAACCTATGGCTAAAAGCTTAGTCAAATAGGCTAAAACCCATGTCATCATCAGACTCCTCAGCTGGTTCTTCCTTCTTTTCCTCTTCCTTGGCAGCAGCAGCTGGTGTACCAGCATCGGCAGCTGCTGCAGGGGCAACTGCAACAGCAAACTTGCTAGGATCCTGCAACAACATAAACCTGATCAGCACATAATTGAGCTACTGTTAAACTTCAGCACAGTGTGCAGTAATCATCACCCCACCTCAAGGTACTCCTTCACTTTCTCGGCCTGTGGGAAGGTATACTCTGTTGCAACTGCAACAGCCAGAACATTCTTGTAGGCATTGATGAACATATGTGGCGCAGCAGCCAAAGTTGGGTAAGAGACGGCCAAGGCCAGTGAGGTGACCATGGAGACACCAGCAGCAAACTTTTCAATGAGGTCATCCTCTGTAAGATCAAGAACCTCTGGGCTGAACACAGAACCATTGTCGTAAACAGACAGGACAACAAGACCGTATGAGAATGGCCTGATGCCGAGCTTTGCAAGAAGCGCAGCCTCAGAAGAACCAACCTTATCACCCTTCTTAATCAGCTCCACAGGGGTGATAATTTCAACAGTACCCTTGTTAATCTTGGTAGGAATGTTGAGCACCTTAATTTAATGGAATAGAAGTAATCATTAGCCCTGATTAATGCAGCTATAAGTCAATAAAAAACAAAAAAATGTTCAGAGTACCTGGAAGAAAGAGGTCTGAGAGGGATCGAGCCCTGTATTGCCAGGAGGAACAACAACGTCAATTGGGGCAACCAATCCAACACGAGCAGGAGCTCCAACCTATTCATTCGCATCAAAAACAAATAAATAAATGGTGTTGGCAACAAATGCGCAAAAGCACAATGTAAGCAAATAAATGTACATCTACAGAAAATATTGCTTTTGTTCAGCGTAAGATGCAGGCCACTTCCAATTGACGATAGCTGATATGATATGACCACCATAGTGACTTAAAACTAGCAAAAGTTAGACCAACTATTGTGAGTTTAGATTCAAAAAAGCTTGACTTCTTGCAGAGAAATAAAAACTGAGGGTTTGTTTCACTAGGTTTAACAATACAAGTGAATCATATAAGAACAAGAAATATCCAAGCAGTAACAAACTTGTTTATGTAAAATAGATGAATCAGTGCAACTAATAATAATAATATAAAAACAGGAAACAGAAACAGGTTGGTCACTGTACCTTGTACTTAGCAACCTCTTCACTAACTTCCTTGAGATCACCCTTGGTGAAAATCAAACCTACATTGCCCTGGTTCAAAACAGAAAAAAGAAAAGGAATAAGCACAACTGGATATAACAATTAAGGGACAAATAGCAAACCAAGCACTAATCAAAATTTATCAACCACAGAACATATATATCTCCAAACAACACCTATAACATATCAGCCACATTCGTACAACGATTTTAAAGGCATACAAGCAGGAAAATTATTTATCATGGACCAAACATCATAAATACTTGATTTTTTAACTAGAAACAACTATTAACTAAATTCATAGAGCACCAAAAAGCACCCAATTGGTACCGAACTGATAGTGAAACTACCATTTGATTAATAAAATAACATTGCACTCTATACCATTCAATTTTCGCAAAGAATACAGATCAAAGATTTACTAGAAGTAATCACTATATCACTATTACTGCACCTATAAAAACACGGAAAAGCCACCCAACTAATAAAAACCTGATTGAGCTGTTAATATAAAAGAAAAATACAGATATAAGCATACCTGAAGGAGAGGGATAAGATTAAGGAAAATATTGTTGCCAGTCTTCTCAGCATGAACCCTAATAGATCTCTTCATCATGGTATTTTTCCCCATGAGGACAATAGAGTCACCTCTTAAACCTCTCCTGATATTTTGAAGCTGATTAGACCCAACATTATCAGCTGCAACAATCAAGATTTGGCTATACTCATCAAGCAACTGGCACAGCTTAGCATCATACGCTATCTTCTTATCTGCCTTTGATGGATTGCTTGCCATTTGATCTCGAATTGATTAGTACAGTAAACAAAACCAAACAACAGTTAAAAACTAACTTTGCAGCAGAATTAGAGGGCCAAGACAAAGCTACGGTGCTCGGTCAAGGCGGACAGCTGGGTTTTGCCGTCTCTTTAACCTCCGCTTAGGGTATTACAAGACTTATAATAATTAAAAAGTAAAAAGTTTACGCAAGAGTTGAAGTTGTAGGGCTTCAGTATGCTCTTTGGTACCAAAAAGGTGATATACCCTCACCCGAAGGGCCCCCACACCCCGACTCGATAGGGATGGTGGAGGAGGTAAATCACGGTATCCAGCGGCCTCCTAGATGGAGATCCGGGATCTTGGTGTCCACAAGGAGCCCACCCAGAGGGTGTAACTCCCACACTGCGGCTGCCAAGACTCGAACCGTGGATCTTTGATACCAACGTCACATCCGAGTACCAACTGGGCTACACCCGTGCGGGTAATTGTACCCTTATATTTAAATTTAGTACAGGGAGTAGGAAGCTGATAAAATCTTATGTAGGAAGACATAAAAGCAACACCACACAGCAACTAGTAGCCAGTATTATCTACAAATCCCGCCATTTGAAAAAACCGAAGCTTCAGACGAGTTGGAGAAAAAGGAGGAAAAAAAAAACACAGAAAATAGCCCTTTCATTTGATAGAAGGAAAGGAAAATGCCTACGCTGAATCTCTACACAAACCTACCTGTCGATGCAGTCGCGACCTCTGATATTCTCAAAGATGCCACCAAAGCTGTTGCCAAAATCATCGGCAAGCCTGAATCTGTTGAGTCCCATCATTTCCTTAATTTATCATTTCTTTTAATAGTAATTTTTATGATTTGCTTGCTTCATTCCATCGTTGTTGTTGGTATATGTGTGACTGCATTTACGCCCATATACTGTTCGACGAAATTACTCAATGAACATGGTGAGTACGGTTTCGTATATTGATGTGCTTTTGTTTTTCAGTATGTGATGATTTTGCTAAATGGAGGAGTGCCAATTGCATTTGCTGGGACTGAAGAACCAGCAGCATATGGAGAATTGATCTCCATAGGTGGACTTGGTGGCGATGTTAATGGTAAATTGAGTTCAACTATTGCTGATATTCTTCAGACAAAGCTCGCCATTGATAGCTCTCGCTTCTACATTAAATTTTATGATGTTCAGGTGAGTTTGTTTATCTCTTCCTCTCTCTATGGTTTCTGGGTTCATTTATTTATATATTTGTTCTTTATTTTGACAAATACTTTGTGTTTTTCTAAAGAAAAGAAACCATTGATAGGTAGACATAGGAAAAAAATTCTTACTTCATTTGATAAAATTAATGTAGAGTTTGATTAAATATGGAATATATATATATATATTATATTAAATAAAATTAATATATATTCCTATATCATTAATGAATTTATTTTTTATATATTAATTATCAAGATAATTACAATAAACAATGAGATTGAAATGAAAAAATTAATAGTTGAAAATACAATAATTATTTTCAATAAGCTGCATTAAATATAGATTTGAACTTAACATAATAATTATCATATTGAAATAAACTATAACTTTAGATTAAAAAATTAGCAATAAATAGGTTGCAAATTATTTTGAGTGAATTAGATAAATGTCATATTTCATATTTTAAAATTAAGAAAATATTATAAAATTTAAATACATTAAACATATGTTAATTCAATAAATTAAAAATTGAAAACATCAACATTCCTCTTAATACAATTTATTAAATTTAAAATTCAAATCATGGCCGCTACATCTGTCATCGTTGCCACCAACCAATCTCGCCGATCTCGCCGTCATCATTTGCTGCCACCACCTCTTACTAGTAATTGTTGATGTCGACTAGTAGCTAGTAGCCATTGTCAATCAACAATTTTCACAGGTTATAGAATTTTGTTAAATCTCCATCAAAAAATATAAAAATTCAAAAAATAAAAAAAGTTAATAAAAAATAAGTACATATCAAATTTCAAAATAAAATATCAATAAAATATAAAATTGTAAACAAGTAATTTAATTTTTATTTACAAAATTTATCATTTAATTTTTTCAAATTTTAGTATTGTACAATTTTGATAAATACATTTATTTACCATTATATAGCATATGATAGATAAATATAATTATCATTATATACTATAAAATAGTAAATGTATATATTGATATGCATAATATAGAAGATAAATGTATTTATCAATATTTACTACTGTCTACCATATACAACATAATTTTTTATGGTATATATATTTTATTTACTATATATATGATATGGTATATATTAGTAAATAAATTTATTTATCATTTATATTATATAATACATATCAATAAATAAATGTATTTATCATAAAAAAAATCAATGAAAAAACAAAATAGATTGCAAACAATGAAAAATATTTTAGATGAAGAACCATGAAAAATATTTAAAAGGGAAACAACAATAATGAAAATATCAAAAGAAAAAAAAGGAAGAACAATAAAACCAATTGTTTTATGTTTTTATTTATTAAAAGCAAATAGAAAAAAAAAAGAAGGGAAGAAAAAAAAATAAGAAGAGAGGAGGAAAAAGAAGAAAACAAAAACAATATTAGAGAAAGAAGAAAAACAAGGAGAAATTATATGATGATGATTGTAATAATGATGATGGAGATTGATTGGTGTTAGTAATGATGGTGGTGGCAACAAGAATAAAAAATAACAAATATCATAATGATGATGGCTAGAGTTTTACAAAGAAATTAAATTAGATGAAATATTAAACTACAATTAAAATAAAAAATGATATTATAATAATTCAAAACATAGACATGATAAACATTTATTGAAAAGTTAAATTAATATTTATTTTTAAAAAAATTTAAAATATGATATTCTTGATTTAATCCTTAATTTATTCTTTTTAATATTGAATTTGGCATGTTTAGTTCTAGAAGATTTTTTTTTTAATGAACTCATTTTGCTATAATTTGATTGAAATTTTTTAAATAAAAATAAGAGTTTTTGAATATGATAGTTATAATCTTAAAGTTCTTATTAAGGAAATTATATCAAATGTTACTTTTTCTATACCTATCAAAAATCAATTGACTTTCAAGTTAAATTTATATCATTTTTATTATGTAATTATAATGTTATCCTTTAATTTATTTTTTCTTTTATTTTAAATTATCTCCTTATTTTTTTAATCAAATTCTCTTTTTCTTCTTCTCCTTCCTCTCTTTTTCTTTTGTTTGTTTGTTTGTTTGTTTGTTTGTTTCTTTCTTTCTTTCTTTCTTTCTTTTTTTCTACCTCTTCCTCCTATTTTTGTTTCTTTTTTCTTCTTTTCATTCTTCTTGTTGTTCTTCTCCATACTTTTTTTTAAATGATTTTAATTATTACTTTTTATTTCTTTAATTCTTTATGCTTTCAATTTTTATTTTATGTATTTATATTTTTATTGAGTATTTACTATGTATATGTTGATTTTTACAAATATTTTTATTTACTAGTATATACTGACAAATAAATATATATTATATAATATTTTATATAGTAAAAATATATTAATATATAATATAAACATATTATTAATATATATCATTATATATATAAATAAAAACTATATTTACATACATATACTGTATATATTTATTTATCAATATATATCATATGCTAATATATATTTATTTATAGATATTTATTACAAATAAAATCAAACAAATATAATAGATTCAATAAAGAATACTAGAGAAGAAGAAAAATGAGCGAGAGAATTAGATTTTAATTTTACTAATGAAGTATAAATTAAAAGGTTAAGAATAATGAGATTTTTGTTTATCAATATTGATATTTTTTAAAATTAAATACAAGATGATAAAATTTAATTTTATCCTATTAAAAGTGAAATACGATGTTTATTGTAAGACATTTTAGATTGAATAGGGAATAAGCTGATAGTAGAGCTTGGCCACGGGGCAAGTTGGAGCCAAATCTAAATGGATTTGAATTAGTCTTGGCATCGAAACCAATTTGAATTGATTTGGAATCTAAATCTAAAAGATATTTTCTTTTAATGTTTTTTAATTTACCTTTTTCTCATTATTTTTTTTAATTAATCTCGATCAAATTATTTTTTTCCTAATTCAAACATCATAACATCCAATTACATTAAATTCAATATTCATAAAATACATTTAAAATTCAAAATAATATTAAACAAATCATGTACCTTAATTATATGTATCTTATATTTTCAAAAAGTTAATACTAAAAAGCATATGTTAATTACATTTTAATTATATTTATTTTAAATATATTTGATTGAAAAATCAAAGTAAAATAAAAATAAATATTTACTACATACTTTAATTGTAAAGTTATGTAATAATATATATTTTAAGTATATCTAAAATAAGAGTCTATATATGTTTAATATTGAACAACAAAAAATTCATAATTTTTTCTTTAATTATATATTATTCTATATTCATATTGTATATTATGTATATTGAAAACTTTATTGATATACACTACAAAAATATATAGATTTAGTATGATTTAACATTAAACGATTATCCCCTTAAAATTCATATGAACATAACATACAAATAAATATTGAATATACTTTAATTACATATATATTAAGCATACTTGTAAATATTTAATATATACTTTGATTATGAAATTATGTAATCATATATATTTTAAGGATGTCTATTTGTATATACTATAAAACCATATAGGTTTATTTTGATTCAAAATTAAATTATTTTTCTTTTAAAATTCATACTACGCTAAGATAACTTAAAAATACATCAATTTATTTAAAAACTAAATGTATATGTCATTTAATTTAAAGAAATAAAAAAAATGTATTTAACTTTTATAATATGATCAACTATAATATTATATATTTCATAGTCATTTAATTTTATAATTGTATAATTATCTAAAGAAATTTAAAAAATGCATAATAAATAAAATTTAGAAAATATTAAAAATAATTTCTTACATATTTCAAATACAATTTAATTTTTGAAGTTGAAACAAATATTAAAAAGAAAATATATCACAATCCTATTTACGTTCATTAATTGATATATAATCAATATATTTTTATCATTAATATCGTTATTAATATGATCATTAATGATTGATTTCAAAAATAAGCATTTGTGCAAAAGGTTTTATAGATTGTTTAAACATATAATATTTTTTTTTATAGAGATGATATTTTTTGAGAATGTTTTCAAAAAAAAAAAGTGGGTAAATACGAAAAGATGCCTGAATTAAACCAATGAAATCATTATATGTTACATTTCAAATTTAATTTAAACATATTTTTATTTAATTTGTAATTATGTTTTGATTTTTGTTGGTTGTTATTTATTTTGTGCAGCGTTCCTTCTTCGGCTTTAATGGTTCAACTTTCTGATCAGCTTCAAATGAGGGTAGTGTGTGATGGTAAGACTTCTGGATTCTGAAATCGCACCCTTGTATTGTTTCAAGAATAAACAATTCTTAATTGTAAATGTAGTTTTTTAGTTTTAAATATAATTAAAATCTCTAATTATTAATCTAGTCATTTTAAATTTATTGTGATTGAAAAATTTAATTAATTAAATTTTTATCAAATATATTATTGATATATTTAAGATAACAAAATAAGATTAATGATAATATGCATTATCATTTCTTTTCTTCATGCTTAAGTTATCCTTTTATTCTTGTTTTCATACATTTTGATAGCTTATATTAGCATTTTATGTATTGAGTTGTAGATTTCATATCATTTAATGTATTTCATTCATATATTGCATACTAGCTCCAATTCATACATTTTCTTCTTGATTTGCATAATTTATATAGTTATTCTACATTAGTTTGGGAATTTGACATATTTATTTTAGTTTACATGTTTTATCTAAATTATTAGATCTATTTTAATACCTTAGAACTTTAATTTTAGGTCCTTAAACCACTTAGAATCTGAGTATGCCATGTTTAGGTTTAAAAATAAGTTTTCTCCTTGCCTTAAACGAGTCTGACACGACTTGTGTAAGAACCGGCCCTTAGATTAGTTGCATGTCATTTGATTCTCCCCCTTGGTCAAGCCTTACACAAGTAGTGTAAGGTTCCACATGACTCGTGTGGAATTCGGCCTCCCTTATTTCTTTTCCCTTTCGTTTATTTCGAGATTCACATGACTCATGTAGCATTTACACAATTCGTATGACTCATTTTGGTCAATTATTTGTACTTTAATGATAACCGTAGGATCATAGGATTGAGGGTGAATATCAATTAGGGAGTTTTGGGAGAGAATTATAACGTAGAATTATGATGGCTGGATTCATTCATACTCTGTTAGCAAAAATTAGGGTTTGAAGTAGAAAGGGGAAAAACTAGGGTTCTTGATACAAAAATCTTCTAATCACTTCCTAATTCTGATTTTGTAGTAAGTTTTCATCAATGAATTGAGAAGAATCACTCAGCAACCGGATTGGGAGAGGAGGAAGAGTTGAAGCCAGAAGCAACAGCAAAATCTTTCAAGTTCTTACTAATTTTCACCCTCTTCTTCTACTTCTATTTTGTTGAACAATTATTATGATTGTATTTCCCTTTTTATGTTATGTCACTTATTTTATCGAATTATTGGATGACTTAGTTGGGATTTTAGGGTTGAATGTTATGTGAACATAATTTATAGTTTTGTTAGTAATTCAATTGTTCTTCATGTTTTTTTATGCAATTTATTCAATTATTAGAATATGACCCTTTTTAACATATGAATGTTACGTAGTTTTATTGGTCGCTTTAAAACAAAGATTAATATTACTGAATGAACTTAAAAACATTTGATTATAACTATCTAGATATAAGAGTTAAGTGATTGAGAAGCATAAGTGCGGATACTGAGCTAATCATTGGACTTAATTTAACAATCATGAAAGTAGCATGTTAGTTTGTTTTCAATAGGTAAACATTCTTTTGGAAGAAAGATTCTTACATGTAAACATTACTTTAAAGACCCCATTTGTATTTACTAATGAATTACCTTAACCCTATTCATATTCATTCACCCTTATTAACCAATGTAAAATATGCATATTATCTTATTAGTATTAATACTTAACTAGCTTAATAAATTATATATTGTGATTTTGATATTTCATTGCCTGAATAATCAATGAAATTAATGTCTAGTACTTTATTACCATCAATCCTAGAGAATGAATACTGCAGTTGCACCTTGTATTCTTGTGGTGGCATAATTATAAATTTATTGATTTATCATGCATGCTTAGTTACACCTTCTATATGCTAACAAGTTTTTAGGACTATTGTTGGAGATTGATGTTTGTTAGTCAATATTAATAACTTTGAGAGTAATTGGTTCATTTAGGATTTAAATTTTGTTTAAAATTTTATGATACTGATTGTGAATTTTATTTATATCTTCAGGTATTATGCTACAATCGTATGAGGAGAGCTTTAGACATTGTAAGCATAAAAGTACACCTAGAGATAGAAAAGACATTTCATGCCAGACTCAGAGCTATCAAAGAAGCAGATTATGAATTTGAAATAGAAGCTGACAAGCCTCTTATGGACTACATTCTGCCTAACCTCGAGGGAGTTTAATCAAGTATTGCTAGACCATCAGTTAACAACAATAACTTTGAACTGAAGCTCAACTTGATTCAGATAGTGTAGAATTCACCATTCCACAGATTTTCATTGGAAGACCTGAATGAACATCTAGCTACCTTTTTGGAGGTTTATGATACCTTCAAGATCAATAAAGTATCAAAGAAGGCTATCAGAATCAGGCCGTTCCCATTCTTATTGAAAGACAAAGCCAAGTCTTGGCTTCACTCTAAGCCGCCGAACACCTTCATCAATTGGACTTAGCTAGCTCAACTTGAAGAGATGTTAGCCAACTCTTATCAGTAGAACAATGAAGTAGTTGGATCTAGAAAAGGTGTGATGGTTCATAATGTAGAGGCAATCATAATGTTGACTGCTAAATTCGATACCTTAGTGAGCAAGTTGGATAAACTGGTTGTGAATAATGTCCACAAGAGTCAGATGTCGAGTCCGATTAATTGTAAAGCTTATGGAGTATCTCATTCAGAGGATTGTTCTTTCATGAATCAAGAGCAGGAAATGGGAGACCAAGTTAACTTTGTTAGTCAACAGCATCAAAAGTAGAGTAATCAGAATCAGCAGAGGAACTCATACTCAAATTTTTACAATTCGGAATGGAGAAATCATCCAAATTTTTCCTGGAGAGACTAGAGTTCTCAAAATTAGCAGTAGTAATTGGGAACCAACCTTACATGCCTCCTCTAATGAGATAATCATCAGTTTATTAACCTAGAACTAATCCACAACTGCAATAAGTTCAAAAATTCAACCTTGAGGTGATAATGGAGACAATCCTGCAAAATTAGAAAGCGCAGGATAACAACATCAAAAACATATCTTATAGGCTTAAGCAATTAACCACCCACAATAAAATGCTGAAAAATCAAATAGCTTAATAGACTAGTTCTTCCAAGGGCTTGGGAAAGCTGTCAGCTCAGCCATAATAAAATCTGAGGGAGCATTACAATGCTCTCAATGTTTGGGCTGAAGAGGGTAAAATAGAGGGACATTTTGATGATTTTATGGATATAGAGGTCCGAGAAGAGCAGAGGTCAATGACTGATGTACAGAGAGGGAATGTTAAAGAAGAAGAGGAGAACCAGACGTTATTGAGTAAAGGGAAGGAAAAGGATGATGTTCAAAGGCCTGTGAGCAAACCATGGAAAAGGAAAATGTATCAGTGATGGTCAGAACATTTGCCATTCTAGTCGACTTCGTCGTATTCGACATGGAAGAGGATGCAAAGATTCTAATCATTTTGGGACGTCCATTTTTAGCTACAATTGGAGCGATCATAGATGTGAAGAATTGAATGTTCTCATTAACAGTATGGGAAGAAGAGGTTTTATTCAAGCTATTAGATTTGATGTAGAAGCTGGCAAAGGAGGAAGGATCATGTTTAAGGATCGATGTTATCGATCAAATGGTGAACGACATAGTGATGAAAACTTATGGTTACCATGACGATCCACTAGAGCTCTGCTAGCTTGGAGATGTCAGAGGAGAAAATATGGCAGAGGAAGTGATGGTATGTTTACACGGGTGAATTATACAATTACAGAAAAGGAGTTTCCAGCGGTGGCGTTTACTCTGGACAAGTTCTAGTCATACCTGATAGGGTCCAGAGCAATCATTTATACAGATCATTGAGTAGTTAGGTCTATCGTCAACAAGAAAGATACCAAACTGAGGTTAATCAAATGGGTGCTTCTGCTACAGAAGTTTAATATCAAGATCAGGGACAGGAAGGGAGCAAAAAACAAAGTGGTAGACCATCTTTCCCAAATCAAAATCGAGGAAGACTGTGTAGATAATATGGTGCCAATCAAAGAGGAGTTTCCGGATGAAAATATATGTGTTGCGAATGACTCGGTGCCATGGTTTGCATACATAATCAACTATTTAATATATGATATTCTTCCACCGGAGTGTAGTTGGTAGCAAAAGAAATGATTCTTGCATACAGTCAAGAGTTACTGCTAGGATGAGCCATTTTTGTTCAAGGAGTATGCATATGGGTTGATTCGTCGGTGTGTTCTTGACGAGGAATTCAACAGCATCCTGACAACTTGCCATTCCTTTCCATACGGTGGACATATGAGTGGTCAGAAGATAGCAACCAAAGTGATTTAGAGTGGATTATATTGGCCAACACTTTTCAGAGATGCTCATAGTTTTACAAAAACATGCAATAAATGCTAGTGAAATGGTGGGTTAGGAAGGAAAAATGAAATGCATTTGAAAGGGATCTTAGAAGTTGAGTTGTTTGACATATGGGGAATCAACTTCATGGGTCTAGTTTTGTCTTCAAGGAACAATCGTCATATTTTGATGTGTGTAGATTACATTTTCAAGTAGGTTGAATTGATAATGAGTCCTACCAATGATGCAAAAGTGGTGATCAAATTCTTGAAGAAGTTTATCTTCAGTCAATTTACCACTCCTCGGGCAATAATCAGTGATAAGGGCACTCATTTCTGTAACAAGCTGTTAAAGAAGTTACTGTTAAAATATGACATTGTGTACAAGATTGCTACTTCATATCACCCTTAAATGAGTGGCCAAGTGAAGATTTCTAACCAGGAGCTAAAATACATTTTGGAGAAGCCGGTTAATTCTTCCTAGAAAGATTAGAGTATGAAGATGGATGATGCTTTATAGGTGTATTGAACAGCTTACAAAACTCTGATTAGTACAACTCCATTCCAACTGTTATATAGGAAGACATGTCATTGACCAGTAGAGTTGGAGCACCGAGCTTTCTAGGCAATCAAAAAATTGAACATGGATGTTGATTGAGTAGGCAACAAGAGGAAGCTTTAGATGAATGAATTGGAAGAACTTTATCCCATTGCTTACGAGAATGTTGGACTTTACAAGAAGAAAACTAAAGTCTGGCATGATCAGCATATTGTGGGGAAGAGTTTCATAGAGGGGCAAAAAGCTCTGCTTTTCAATTCAAGGTTGAAATTATTTCCTAGCAAGCTGAGAAGTCGATGGTCAGGGCCGTTCACTATACCACAGGTTTTACCCTTTGGTGTGTTCGAGGTGGAATATAATAAAAATGGTTGTTTCAAGGTTAACGGGCACCAACTAAAATCATACATCAATAGGGTTGAACAAAGGATAACATCAATATATTTCTTTTCAGAAACCAAGTAACACTTTAAGTTTAGGGTCATATCACGACCATGGTTTGATTGTTTCTTTTATGTGTTGTGTGTTTTTCTTTTGTTAGTTTTCATGTTATTCCATTTATCCTATTCATTTTATTTATTTTATTTTGTTTATGATGTTTATTCTGTGTGTTTTGTCTATTTTGTTTGTTCTGTGTTGGTTTTGTCTGTAGTGATTTTATTTAATTCTTAGTTATGTTGATGTGATTTGTGTTCTATATTTGAGTTTTATATGTTATGATTTGTATTTTTTATGTTTTATATGTTATGATTTGTATTTTATATGTTTTAAGTAATGTTGTAGTTTAAGTACTATATTTAGTCATTCTGACTAGGATTTAAAGTCTTTATATTTTAGTTTGGCATTTGCTTATCTCTCATTTTGTACTTTCATGTTCACTTGCATATTTTCATACATTAAACATTTAGTGCATATAGGCTTATGCATGTGCATTTATTACACTTTCATGCATTTCTTACACTTTCACATGCATTCCTTACACTTTCACATGCTTTGTCTTCTAGTGCTTTAATGATTTTTAATAAATTTAATGCATTGAAAGTTATGTTTTACCATATGTTAATTTATATGTCATGCATTTATCATTAGCTTTGAGGTTTTTGCTTAAGTCTTTCATGTGGAGGTTTATGGCCATTGATTTTTCATTCAATTTCATGCATTTTACATGACTCATGTAATCTCCACACGAGTCGAGTCCTACATGGTGGTTTTTGGGTTTTTAATTTGCTGAAAAGAATATGAATTAACCATTTCCAGTGAGTCTTACATGAGTTATGTAAGGTTTCACATGACTTGTGTAGAACTTGTTACATTTTAAAACCCATAAAATACCCAACCCGAGACTTACATGACTCATGTAAGATCCTACACAAGTCGTGTGATGTATTTTTCCCAGCTTTAAAATCCTTACTTTTCACTTATTCTTCACTCAAACACCCTCTCTAACCCTACCTAACCAAAATCTCCTTCCTCCTTCCTTATTTTCTTCATCTTTTTCCCATATTCTTCATCATTTAACACCTCTTTTTAGTTTAAGACTATCAATTGCTTGTTTATTACTTTGTTTTCCTTCTTATACATTCTTTATTGTATCTCATTTACTTATTTCATTACATCACCTTCTTCTTTATGAGTTATGGTTCTTTTAAGGTTTTTCATAATATACTTTTCTCTTTGTAATTAAGTGGGGTTTTTGCTTAATTCCTTGTTTGTTGGTAGTGGGTTTGACTTAATTGTTGTTTAATTGTTCAATTACTTAGAATTTTTATCACTCTTCATCATGAGCAAAAGAAAAATCGATGAGTCTTCTTCTTCCACTCCAACTCCTCCATTCTCGATCGCTAATCCTATCCAAGAGAAGAGGTATGCCAATTTACACTTTAGAGAACTTATTACTACTAAATTTCTTGATGATGATGCTCTAGATCATTTGAAATGTCAAAATAGAATATATGATTTTATTGAGAAACTTGGTTGGAGACAATTCATATTGCTTAGGGAAATGTCTTTTAATGAGTTGACATTGGAGTTTCTTAGTTCAATAAGAGGACAATTGAACTCGTACTTAAAGAATTATGGCATTATTAAGTTTAATTTAGGGGAAAAACATTCAACTCGAGTTTAGATGAGCTAAGAGAGATCTTTCAAATGCCACAAGATGGTATAGATGATGCTCCGAGTGATTTTAATTCTGTTGTTATGTTACGGAGTATGTCACACAGGGTTACCCACAATATGATTGTAATAATTCTAAGTTAAGCCAGATGAGGTCCCCTGTTATTCGGTATATACTTACATTGTTTTCTAATGTAGTCTTACCTAGGAAGCATACATGTAAATAGAGATTGGCATGAGTAATAAAAGGATCAAGGTAATAAAGAATTAAAGGAACTTTAGTCAACAAGCAGAAAACTTCAACAACAAGCTACACCTAACCATCAATTCATTCATATTGAATAGAGACAATTAAAAGAGTCACTAGAATTTAAAGCTGGCATTTTTCAAGCAAATGAAATATTCTATCATAAAATTCAATTCCCATCAAAAATAACAAACATATGCAAAAAATGATGATAAAAATGCATGAAAAATAAAGTGAGATGTAAAATAATATAGCATGAATATATCACCCCAAACTTAAAATTAAGCATTGTCCTTAATGGCCCAAAAGCATATTAAAAGTAAAGGATATCATATATATGAGCATACATACAAATATGAAAATACTCAATGAAGCAAGCAAACACAACATAAATAAATAAAAAAAGAGAAAGTTAAGAGATATCATATGATCACAACTCTGATGGTGAAGGTGGGTGATGATAACCCTAGTACTAGAAGTACCCAAAACAGACTTCTTCAAAATGATCCATTCTGTTATGGATCACTTGAATTGCTTGGGCATTTGACTAGATGAGCTTATGTAAATCGATTAGGGCTTGCATGTTTGAGTTGACGATCATGGTGAGGTTGTTGAGTTGGAACAGGGCATCTATAATGTTGGGTTCGGTTTGGGTTTCCTGTTGTTCACGAGTGGAGGTGGAAATAGAGGGAGGAGGAGGCGGAGGAGGAGTACCATCTAGACCAATCTCATATTGTATTACATTACCCTAAGTAAAAAAATATCTACTAGACTCCTTGTACCATTTAATGATTCGCTTATTATTAAGTGCAGATAAATCTAGCTTATCTTTCCCTAAAGTTACTCTATACTTAATCTTCTTAGTTCTAAGTACTCCAAAGTGCCTTCCTAATATAGTCACTAAGCCACCATAATAGATAAGTGTATTCTTGGTTGACTCTCCTAACCGGATAAAATCTTCACCATCCATAATGTAGCATCGAATTTAATATTGACAGTCATGCATTGAACCAGAAAGAGTTCAGAGTTTGTAATTTTAGAGCCCTCCTTCCTAGGTAAGACTACATTAGAAAATAATATAAGCATATACCTAATGACAGTAGACCCTATCTAGCTCAGCTTAGAACTACTACAATCATATTATGGGTGACCCTGTGTGACATACTCCACAAACACAGCAACATAATTAAAATCACTCGGAGCATCATCTATACCATCTTGTGGCATTCGGAAGATCTCTCTTAGCTCATCTAAACTCGATTTAAATGCTTTTCCCCTAAATTGAACTTAATAATGCCATAATTCTCTAAGTATGGGTTAAACTGTCATCTTATTAAACTAAGAAACTCCAACATCAACTCATTAAAAGACTCTTCCCTAAGCAATATGAATTATCTCTAACCAAGTTTATCGATAAACTCATATACCTTATTCCGACATTTCAAACGATCTAGAGCATCATCATTAAGTAATTTAGTACTAATAATGTCACGTCTTTTAGCGGTGTGACATGTTCTCATAAAGTAATTAATGATTACCAATCAAATGGAAACCATGAATTACCTTACAAGGGATTGAAATTTTTTTTTATGTAACACTCGTATTATGTTCAAATTTGCGGGAACATATTAGAATATTAATCTCACATTACATATTTTCATTTACTGCCTTAATCTTTATTTTAATTGCTTGTCAATATTTTATAAAACCTTAATCTGATCCAAGTCCCCGCCTTAAAAAGGAAGCCCTACTGAATTGACATCTTAAGATCCATGCAACTTTAACTATCTGTTAAACATGTGTCCATCAAATGACGAATGCTGAGTATTTCACTCAGTGGTGATATAAACATATCATAGAAATTGAAATCAAACATATGTCATATACAACAGGTTTAATAATCTTTAACCGTATAATTATAGTATTGCCATAAATCGTTTAAAATATTATTCTAAGCTTCTCATATTTATTCTCTAAAATATTCAGATCATATTTCATTTTTGACAATACCATAACCATTCTATTTCAGTGTTCATATCATCTATTTTTCTTAGATCAATATTCTTTCATTTAATATCTGCAAGACTTATAACACGTATGCTATATTAAATTTCATTTACCAGTATCCATCATTTCATTACCATAAAATGTTGTCAAATAATATATTCATATTGTATAATCATACAATAACACCATTTGTATATCACATTGTAAAACTTCATTATATACTACTACCCTTAAGCATAAATCTGTATGCCTATAATTGGGTTCTGTATTATATCATATCATCACATTATCAACATTAACATGTTATATTCATATAATGATATTTTACTTTAAATTTCATCATAATAGATATATTTCTTTATCGTATATCCAAAACCAACATCATCATTTCTATAACCATTTTCAGAATATAATAAAATCACCATTTTCAGAATATAATAAAATCATATATGTACTGAGAATGCCATCTTTCACATTGTCATGTATTCTTTTCATTAGCAAACCATAAAATAACATAATTACAATTTATTATCTATATCATCTTTTATCATATAAAGGACATCAATAAACAACATCATATTCTCAACATAACAATATTGTCTACTATTATAAACTCCAACATCTATATTTCATAACATCTGTAATTAGCTATATTTCTTACATTAGGACTTTCAAATACTAATTCATAAATGTATCCATATCATTAGCCATCATTCCATACTGTACATTAATGTATTTTCTTTTATAAAAGCACCTTATAGTGCATTCATCATTTCATCATCATGTTCATTCCACTTTTGAGCTTAAACTCCATTTATCGTATATAACTCATTATGTAATAATGCAATATAGTATGTATTTATGAATGCCAATTTGTTATGTACTTTTCTTTATTTCTCTTATCATTTCATTTCACCATCATTATGAGAATGCTCGTATTTTACAATCTTTCTTTGAACAACATACTATATATAGAAACCATCATGTTTCTGTAACGTTTTAACATGTGCACACATAGTGCTTCCATCATCATTTTTTTTGCCCTTTCACATATTGGGTCATTTCATATGCGCGCTTGGTACTGTATCTTTCATTTCATTTCATATCATTACTGTGGTTCAACAAATTGGAACCCATTTCACATTCATTTCATTGATTTCATATCATTTTCCTTTCTATTCATTTCTTGTAGGAATTCATTTCATAATGCCCAAGTACCCTTTTCATTTATCAATTCCTCACCTTCGCTCATTTTCCTCCTTCCTTATTTCTCCATGTCATGTCATGATTATGTATATGTCAATAGATATCTAATGACATGATATATATGCTTCATATCATGATGCTATGATAAAAATATGTAAACATCATGATGAAATATCATCCATCATTTAATTTATATATATCATTCATTTCATATTTCATCCATTTCTTACATCATCCATTTCATATATTCATTGACATTCAGTATGATCAAAATCATCTTATAACATAAAACATTAACATATAGATCATTGACCTTGATTAATAGTTATTATATTTTAACCATTAATTTATCTATCACCATTAACTATTCATACCAATCATAGCACATTATAGGTATTATTCATACCAATCATAACACATTATAGGTATAACACCTCATTTAAAATAATTCTAAACCATGGATGTAATAATACATCATTTATTACTATCATATACCATAACTGTTATTTTTTATACTCTTAGAAATATTTCATTACTTTATTTTCCCATCTTATAACATCTTAATACTATCATATAATTATACCTTCTTACTTGTATAATTCATTGCATTATATATATATATACACACACACACTATAAACTTCGATATACCATGCATAAACAATTTAATACAATCAATATCAATAATTATAATATTAATCATATCATTCATCAAAAATTTACCATATCATTGTATTCAAAATTTTATATATGTTAACCTTAATTAATAGATTATGATGTCATAATACATCATTTATATCCTTTCATAATTATTCTAAATATTTCACTAACATTCAACTTCGTAGTATAATAACACCTTAATAAAATAAATAGTCATCATATAATTCCTTATAAACATGAACTTAAATAATTAACTTTATTAAATAATTTATTTTATCATGTATTATATAATATAAATTATATCAAATTCATTTTCTATTTAACATTTATCATGCATATTCATAACGTATAAAAATATAAAATAAAACATGTAATCACATGTTAGTTTTAAGGTAAGTTCATACTTACCTGCCGATCCATTATTAAGGCATCAGCAAATATAAAACACAAACCTAATTTTTCGTTCCTTAATTTAATTCCCCGATGGAAAGCATTGATTTTCCTTTGAAACACATAAATCATAAATTAAATATTCATCTTTAATTAATAAATTTAATTCTATTATTAATCATCTATTAATCAAATTGAAATCACATACCACTGTGTAACAGTCAATTACTTATCATAACATCAATTTTAGACAACCATAATATCATTTACATTAATATCAGCATTTATATTAACTATATTAAATGTCATATAATTTAAATCAATTTATAATATAAATGATATCAATTTGATATAATTTTCATATTATTAAAAATTATACCTTATATAATTTTTTTCCATTATTTTAACTATAAATATAAAACTTTATTTATTAACATAAATATTACTTATTTTTAATCCATAATCTTAATATGAATTATGTCTTTATTTTATTCTTTATTAATAATAAAAATTATATTCCATCTAAATTTATATGATATTATAAAATAATACACAAATACCTTTGATATTACAAAACATTAGACTTAATTAGTTTTTCTAATAACATTTTATTCATTAATATTACTTTATCTTATTTAATTAATCCACTGTTATTACTTATTTAAATATCATATAACATATTACCTTTTATCTATTTATAACATACCTTTTTAATGATGGGAGCCATGGATTTACGCAGTGGAAGCAACCCAATAGATACGAAACAAGTAGAAGGCAAACCAAAACCCACGCAATCAAAACTAACCTCTTGTAGCGCAGATTCGTTCTTCTTGTATTCAAAGCCGGAAATCACCTCCGATCTTCTGCCGTTCACCTTGATAATT
>CANYBF010275744.1:0-13867 GCA_948192965.1 Dalechampia spathulata
AAATCTCACTGGCAAGGTCTCCAATGAGTCAGTCCCCTACTGCCCATCCACATGTTCACTTTAGACAACTCATGTCATGATGAATGAGAATCATCCCCTAAGGAAGTCAAACATGTGCTGATCTTAACCGCATTAATAATATCCATTCTCATTAATACATTGATCAGGGTAGATTTAGATATTGAACATTTGCATACAATAAGAATCTCATTTCATAAACTCTTTATGAATTCCCTTGTACTGTTCCAATATCATGGAATTCATTATTTAATTAAAAGCTTTTCAAGCAAATCAAATAATGAATAATGCCTTTCATTGATTAAAACGTTCAAGTACAATAAAACATGATGCTCTAGAGCATACACTAACAATGACCCCATGTCTCCATAAACATCCATATTACATTTAAAAGAAATTATATCTTATGTCTCATTATCAATAATATGCCATAAACTTCCAAAAAGTCCCATTAATGCTCAAAAATTATAATTTAAGTCCACTATATCAATAATAATTCATAAGCTTCCAATAATGTCCATTAATAATTAAAAATCTTATCTTAAATCCAATTCATCAATTATACCATATAATCCACATAATTCAATAAATCAATTAACTTAAATTTAACTTAAAGTTTCCATTAATATTCATCTATATCTTTAAATCATTAACCATTTTAATATATTTATTTCCTCAAATTAATTCATTTAACTTAAAAACATAAATAACATCAAAATATCCAAATTTGAAACCATATTTAATCAAAATCATCTTTCCACTACTTATATCATTTTAACTTAATATGCAAATTTAAACATAAATCATCATATACTCTCATTTTATTACTTAGATTTTATCATTATCTTAAATAATAATCTTCTATTTTTAATCAAACCTCTTAAAATCATATTTTAATTTTACCATCCTTAGTAAAATCCATTAGGAAAATACCATTACACACACACTTACACAACTCCAAACCATTTTATTCATTGTCCTTTGCAACACTAATCATCTAATATAACAAATAACTAATTACAAACCATGAATCCTTCAAGTAAAACATTCTGCCAACACAAGAACTTCATCATAAATTCATAAATCATTTAGATCTATCACTCATCAACACTTACCAGCACTCACCTTCAATCAAACAACTCAAAACATACCAAAAGTTGTATTCCTATAGATTTTACTACAGATCTACAAGGATTCTTACGTTTGTTACTTCCTCAAAGCTAAATCAACACCTTCAACACACATGCATATTCTGTTTTTAATCAAACCTCTTAAAATCATATTTTAATTTTACCATCCTTAGTAAAATCCATTAGAATTATTCAGCCATAAGGAAAATACCATCACACACACACCCACACAACTCCAAACCATTTTATTCATTATCCTTTACAACACTAATAATCTAATATATCAAATAACTAACTAAAAACCATGAATCCTTCCAGTAAAACATCTAGCAACACAAGAACTTCATCATAAATTCATAAATCATTTAGATCTATCACTCATCAACACTTACCAACTTCACCTTCAATCAAACAACTCAAAACCGCACCAAAATTTATATTCCTTTAGATTTTACTATGAATCTACAAGGATCCTTACATTTTTTATTTCCTCAAAGCTAAATTAACACCTTCAACACACATGCATAAGATTAGGAGTTAGATCAAACATAAAATGAAGTAAAACAACCTAAAGAAGGTTTGAATTACTCATGAAGTTGCTAATTTTTTTGATTTAAAGGTTCAAACTTGAACATCAAGCAAGGAAGGTTTTGGTCAACCTCTTTAATGGAAACAAATAAGAGTATATTGATCAAAGAAGGATCAGTCAGCATATAAATGAAGGAAAATAAAGAATATTTCAATCAAACCTTGATGTATACGTAAGAACCTTATTAGAACTTGAAGGATCAAAGCTAAAAATGAAGAAAAACTTAGGGTTCTTTGGTGGCTTGCAGGGAAATGATTCAGTCTCCTCATGAACAAATGAAAAAGAAGATGTATTGAACCCAAACTTGATCTTCATTAGTAGAACTAACTTAGAACATAAACTTTTAAAAGAAAAGAGGATAAAGAAGATGGAAGCTACAGTTTTCCCTTAAGAAAATGAAAGAAAATGTAAGGAAAGTGTAAGGATGGAAGAAAGAAATGGAAGATGATGGAGAAGGAGTGGAGTAATTTTGCCCAAGAGGAGAAGATAAGGAAAAATGAATGATATTTAGTCCAAATGCAAGTTAAATTCGTATGAAATGAGTATACATTTAGGACACCTCAAACACTTGATTCTAACCCCATTAAAACCCTCAAATACATATATTCATATGTATGTAACTTAAAATCCACCAATCATAATCTTTTAATATGTATAGAATACTCAATTAATACTCTAATAATACATAATATTTTAATAATTCAAATCCTCCATCTTTTCCACTACCGATTAAAATATGATTTCTCTTTCCTCTTACACCCCACTAACACAAATATCCATACCTCCTTTTACAACTTCTAATACTTCTAATATAATAATCCTCCACTAACACAATCTCTCATACCTAATAAAATGTATTTTCTTAATAGCTACTAATTTCAAAATATCCATTTATTTAATCATATTCTTATTTACTCCATTAAATAATATATAATATCCTTTAATAATTCCTTTTTAATAATATCTATACATTACATCATCCAATATCATCATCCACTACATTATTATAATACCAATATATTATACTTATACTTATACTATACATTTAATTATACCATATCGTATATATACATATATATATATATCATTATTAATTATTTATACTCTTTTTTAATCATACAATATTATTAAATTATACTTACTCTTAATATATTTATTATTCATTTAAATTCTCATATACTTATATGTATAATTCCATATACATATGAAATAACTTACGTATCTTATTTTATACGATTAATTATATGATACATTAATTATCTTAATTAATTACACTTAAATATTTTAAGCGTACTCGATATTATAACCTTCAATTATTATCGACATCATAACCGTTAAATTATCGTTTCGACGATACATCTATTAATTATCATCTTGATATAGTACAATCGACCATTTTTCAATGGTCTCGTAAAAATTTCACCCTTTCAACCTCAAATCATATAGCACATCATTTATTTTCATTGTATTTATATATCATATAAATTTCACATTATCATCTCAATTAAAATCATGTAATAAAGCAAAGCACATCAATCGTATATCATAACAGTGTGTGCCAGAATAAGGATGTGACAACGAACATATTTTATACGCATTTAAATATTATTTTAGCTTCTTATATTTATATATACATACCTTTTAATCACCACTTAAAAGCATATACATAAACTTACATTTTCACGTACATATTCACATACAATTACACGTACACTTACATGCGTAAACAAATTTTATTAATCAAGCACATATATATATATATATATATATATATATATATATATATATATATATTAAATATTCTTTAAAAATTCATATAAATATTATGTATAAAAATAATATCCGCACATTTACCAAATATTAATCTCAACGTTGCACCCATCTCGTTACCACATTATTCACTATTCAAAAAAAATTCACCAATTATTATCATATTAGTATCATAACACATATCAAATAACACATCATTTACTTTTGATTTCATATTCACATATCACACAATCCCATATTTAATCTCTATCATACATACAAATTCACTAACATTCATCATGAATATAATCAATGCAATATACTAAATGTGAGGATGTGACAACTCTCTCCCCCTAAATTAGAATTTTGCCCTCAAAATTCTAACCCTGGTTACTTGTAAACAAGTGAGGATATTGTTGTTTAATAGTGTATTCACATTCCCACATCACTTCTTGCCCTGTATGGTGATTCCATAACACTTTAACTAACAAAATTTGTTTATTTCTCAGCTGTTTCATTTCATGGGCTAAAATTCTAATTGCTCTTCCCTATAAGATAAATTAGTTTGGACTTTTATATTCTCCACTAGTATGGTATATGAGGAATCAGACCTGTATCTTTGTAACATAGATACATGAAAAACATTATGAATTTTATCCAATTATGGTGGCAAAGCTAGATGATAAGCCAATGGCCCAACTCTGTCCAATACTTCATAAGGACCAATGAATCTCGGACTCAATTTCCCTTTCTGACCAAACCATAAAATTTTCTTCCATGGTGATACTTTCAGAAATACCTTATCCCTGACATTATATTCAATGTCTCTGCGCTTCAAATCTATATAAGATTTCTATCGATCAGATGCTGTTTTCAATCAATCCTTGATTAACTTTACTTGCTCTTCTACCTACTGTATAATATCGAATCCTAACAACTGTTGTTCACCAACTTCATCCCAGTTCAATGGAGTTCTACAACGTATACCATATAGTGCTTCATACAGTGCCATCTGAATACTGGATTGAAAACTATTATTATAAGTAAATTTAATAAGGGAAATGTATGTGTCCCAGCTACTAACCCATTCTAAAACACAAGCTTGAAACATATCTTCTAATATCTGAATGATTCGTTTAGATTATCCGTCTGTTTATGGATGAAATGTTATACTGAAATGTACCTTAGTGCCTAAGGCTCGCTGAAAACTCTCCCAAAATTGGGAAGTAAATCGTGAATCTCTATCAAAAATAATGGATGATGGCACTCCATAGAGTTTCACTATCTCTTGAATATACAATTTTGCCAACCATTCTAAACTATAATCCATGCGTACAGGTATAAAATGCACTGATTTAGTCAATCTTTCAACAATTACCGAAACTGCATTATGTTTACTTTATGTTAGCAGCAGTCCCATAACATCACTTGGTTCCATTTCCATTTCGATATAGATAGTGGTTGCAATAAACCTGCTAGTACTTGATGTTTAGCCTTCACTCGTTAGTACACTAAGCATCTAGAAACAAATTTTGCAATATCTTTCTTCATACCTACCCATCAAAAAGATAGCTTTAAGTCTCTGTATATCTTAGTACCTCTCAGATGATATGAATACAAAAGGTTATGAGCTTCATCAAGTATCTGTCTCTTCAGCTCTTCGTCTGCTAGGATATATATGCGGTCTTTCTATCTTAGTAACCCTTCAGAATCTAAAGTGAAGACATTTTGGTTATCCATCTGAAACTTCTCTAACTGCTTCTGATATTCAGTATCATTCTGAGCAGCATCTTTAATATGGTTAGGCAATATAGGTTCCATCTGTAATAGTAATTTGACAAGAACATAATCTAGTTGCACCATCAATATAACATTCAATTGTTGAATCTCCTGTACTAACATCATTGGCGACTATTGTAACGGAGTAAATATCTTTTGGCTCAGTACATTAGCTACCAAATTAGCTTTTCTTGGATGATAATCTATGATGCAATCATAGTCTTTAATCAATTCAATTCATCACCTTTGCCTTAAATTTAGCTCTTTTTGTGTTCTCAAATACTTTAAGCTTTTATGATCTATATAAATGTAACATTTCTCATCATATAAGTAATGTCACCAAATCTTCAATGCAAACACTATAGTAGCCAATTCTGGATCATGTGTTGGATAGTTCTATTCATGCTGCCTAAGTTATCGAGAAGCATAAGCAATCACCTTCCTTTCTTGCATCAGAACACAACCTAAACCATTTAGTGAAGCATCATTGTAGACAACATACTCCTTCCCTGATGTAGGTAAAACCAATACTGGTGCTTGAGTCAAACACTACTTCAGTCGATTAAAACTCTTGACATTTTTTGTCCACTCGAATGGTACATCTTTCCATAGAAGTATAGTCAGAGGTGTAGCAATCATGGAAAAACCTTTTACAAATCTTCAATAGTATCTTACTAAACCCAAGAAATTATGTACCTTGGTAACTGATTTTGGTGCCTACCAATTAATAACAGCTTCTATCTTACTAGGATCAACTGTAACACCTTCGACTGAAATCACATGTCCCAAAAAGCAAACCTGATCTAGCTAGAATGCACATTTTGATAATTTTCTATATAATAGATTCTCTCTCATCAATTGCAATATAAGACGTAAGTGTCAATCATGCTCTTTTTGATCTTAAAAGTATATTAAACTATCATCAATGAAGACCAAAATAAACTGATCTAGATGCACCTTCAATACTATATTCATCAGAGCCATAAATGCGATCGGTTTATTAATCAACCTGAAAGGCATAACTAAAAATTCATAGTGCCCATACCTCGTACGGAAAGCAATCTTTGAAATACTATTCTCTTGAATCCTTAACTGGTGATAACCGGATCTTAGATCAATCTTGGAAAATATAGCTGCTCCTTTGAACTGATCAAATAAATTTTTGATACAAGGTAAAGGATAACGATTCTTGATAGTCATCTTATTCAATTACCGATAATTAATACACATCCACATAATCCTATCTTTCTTCTTCACAAATAATACAAGTACACCCTAAGGAGATACACTCAGTCGAATAAATCCCTTGTCTAGTAACTCTTATAATTGCAACCTTAACTCCTTTAATTCAGTCAGAGCCATACGGTAAGGTGGAATAGATATCGGTTTAGTTCCATGCAATGTCTCGATCTCAAATTCAACTTCTTTAATTGGAGGTAATCCAGGTAATTCATCTGGAAACACATATGGGAAATCACATACTATAAGAATCTTAGTTAACTCTAATTCCATTTGTTTAGTATCAACCACATATGCTAGTATAGATTCACACCCTTGTTTTAATAATTTTCGGGCAACTATTACTGAAATCAAACTATGAACAATTGATGGTCCAATTCCTTATACACATACTGACTTATAATTTGGAAGTTGAAATGTTACAGTCTTTATTTTTCAATCCATCATTACTTGATATTGAAATAACCAATCCATACCAAGAATAATGTCATACTCTGTAAATGGCATATTGATTACGTTGGTAGGAAAAATGGTATCTTGTAAAATTAACAGGCACTGACGATAAATTTTATTTACTACAACATCTTTCCCTAATGGACTGAATACTAACATATCATACCCCAATCTATCACTTATGATATCTAACAAGCATGTAACTTTAGTGTTGATATATGAATGACTCGATCCAGGGTCATATAATACTAACACATTATGATTAAGAATATGAAAATTACCGATCATAATATCCACAGCCTGTAAATCCTTTCTCTACCATAAATTGTAAACTCATGCTAACGCTCCTACAGTCTGATTAATAGAACCCTGACTGCTAAGTCTACCACAACCACTTTAGCCTCTGCCTCGACCCCTGCTAAAATTACTGGTCTATGGTACTCCAATCATCGATCCAACTATGGGATTCTGCTGATATGATCTACCCTTAGCTACTGTATGAACTGGCATCATATTATTATTAGAACATTCTCTAGCATAGTGCCTTGTACCTCCATAATGATAATATAAACCTGTTCCCATTCTATAAGCTCCCAAATGATTTTTACCATACGTGGGATACAATCGAAGTCCTACCTTAGAACCACTATGATTGGTAAACTGTCCACTCTACCCTCTATGTAGTATCGGTGGTCTAAATCTATATGGTCATGATGTAGTGACCCTCTAAATCTGCCCCTTTTCTATGAACTAGAATAAAAACTAGTGCCAAACTGTTGTTTCTTAGCCTGCTAAGCTTGGTTCCTATCTTGTTCCTAAATATTATGCTCTTGGCTTAGAGCATTCACCATCAACACCAAGAAATTATCATAACTAAATCCTTGTACTAGAGATCTAATTCTAAGCTTCAAACCCTGCTTGAATCTCTTGCACTTTTATCATCCTATAGTTATAATATTGCCAGTATAATAGGCAAGTTGGGTGAATTCCTATTCATATTCCATAACTGACAGATTCCCCTATTTCAATCCTAGAAATTCCTGTAATTTCTAATTTGTGTATGCAGTAGGAATATATTTTTACCAGAATTCCATCTAAAAGTCTGCCTAAGTAAAAATAGGCAGTTCTGCTAAACCATGCGGAATAGTCTTCCACCACTCATATGCATCATCTTAGAGTAAAGAAATGATATACTCAAATTTTAGCTCGTCGAAATAGTTTAGCTATAAAAAAAACCCTCCATGTATGCTCTAACCACTATTGGATCTACTCCAACAATTGTGGGCTATTCAATAAGTGGTACTCATTTTGCCTTTTCCCTTTATTCATTATGTCTTTGCTCACCCCCAGCTTGATAAGTAGCCTCAGAGGTGCCTTTCTGGGGATTAAAATTACCCCCGTCTTCCTCACTGATAATCATAGCTCTATGTGATATGATGATTATTTGAAAAGACTACCTAAACTAAAAATAACATTTGTCAACAGCATAGACTAACAAAACTCCTATTTATACAACTTCTACTTTGGCAGTAAATAAAATCATATAGTGAGCTAAACCATAGCTCTGATACCACTATAATATGTCACACTTTCTCTGGTGTAACATGCTCCTGTAGCATGATTACCAACTCTTTACTTTAGAAAGTTGATAATCACCCTACAAAGGATTCAACAACTTAATCTATTAAAATGTAATTTATTTGTTTATTTTTTTACGTGCATAACAATCCACCATCTAAAAATATTTTCATTAAACTTTTTCTCACTTTCGCTCCTTTTCCTCCTTCCTTATTCCTTCATGATATGCTATGTTATGTTTAATATGATGATGTATTTATGTTTATGAATTAATATATGCATATAATGTAATGCTATGGATGATAAACCATTTAACGATCGAGGAACACTAGCACAAACCTGTAATCATTTTCCCTTTGTCTAACCTATCTGGTGGCACACGTTGATTATCCTCAGAACCACCTAAATCATAATACAATGTCCATATTTAATAAAAAGATTGAGTACCATTATTAACTATCTACAACTCACGCTTTTAAAATCACATAGCAGTATGTATATATATATTCCATTGTATAACGATAATTCATGTATATTAAGTCAATTTATATACTAAAACATAGTATCAAATAAGGAAATTACAATAGCATTTAAAAATGTAATCACTATTCATATTAGCTATATTAGCTATCATATTATACGAGCTAAAATATGAAATATATGATATTAAAATAACATAATCTTTATATTATTGAAAACTAGGTTTAATAAGCTTTTAAACAAGATATCATACATATAGAAATCCATTTATTTAAGTAAGTAATACATGTGTATTTATAGAGTCTTATATATAAAACTACTTTTAAATAATCTAGAAACCAATCTATTATTTTACTTTATTATTAAATAAAAATCTTATTAAATTGGAATACATTTGATATCATAGTAAAATAGACTTAAAAAGCTTTCTAATGATATATTATACATATATTAATTTATTTATTAAGATAGTTAATTAAAGTAGTTAATTTGGAAATTCATTTAAAATATTTCTTTTAAGCTCTTAGAAAATCACCCCCTTTTTATCCATCTTTTAATAAATCATTTAAATATCAAATTAAACAAACTTTATGTTATTAGAAAATAGGTTTAGCAAGCTTTAATTTGATATATAACATATTCATAAAGTTATTCATCAAGATATTAATTCACGCACACAAGTTGCTTACTACAAACCCATATCTCATATTCACCATACAAACCGTCCCCCTTTTCTCATATTTTTGGTCTAACAATTAAATTCCATAAGGAACTATATTATACCAATAATAAAGTAGACATAAAGAGCTTCCTAAAGACTTGTTCCATATTCAAAATTCTAGTCATTTAGGCTTTCAAATAACACACTACCACAAGCTTCATTCTATTCTTCTAAATAAATAAAAATCAGGTCTATGTATAGCACATCTCGTAACTCATCATTTCAATTATCAAACATACTTCAATTAGGTACATTCAATCAGTAATTAATCCTTCTTAAGACAGTATAAATACATATCATAATGCATACATACTGAACAATTCCTTATTTCACAATCATACATAGTACCCATAATTTCATTTCCATCTCATAGATAACTCTATTAATACTCTACATAATAACATATAACAAAGTAACTCTCGACAGCAACCTAGTTCCCTATGTTAATCAGAAAAGATGTTCCACACCACATAAATCATAACCTACATTTAAAATTCTTTTCTCAACATTCAATATATATATATCACAGTAAGGTTGAATCAAAAACATATCAAAGAAGAAGAGAAGGATGAGAAGAACGAGCAAACTCCATCACACAATAAAAACACTTCCCACCTTACGACCTTTGATCCTCAATAGCTTTACATATAATTCAATATATACAGTATACAAACCCATTCCCTCATCCGTAACATCTTCTTTTACATCAAATACAAAAGAAAATTTGTACAATAACATCTAATCACATCTCACCATAACACACACTTCTTCTTTTCACATCCAACACAAATTACAAACAGAAGTTTAAATCAATATGAAATCAAAGAAGACAAACAAAGAAGAAGAAGTTACCATGCACCATAAGTTTCCCACCTTCAATATTCATCGATCTTTAATATTTTCCAGCTATTCTTTAGCTCAATCATCCTAACTTAGCTTCTAAAACCATAACACACACATGCATGCATCTTTAAGTGAGAATCGGCCAAAGAAAACAAAGAAAGAAAAAGAAATGTTATGGAAAATCAAAAGAAGAAGAAAGGAAATAAGCGTTGCTTGAATCTTAAAGTAGAGGAGGAGAAGGTTGTGGATGAGTATGGAGGAAGACAAAGATAAAGAAGAATGGTAGTGAGTGGTTCGGTTAAGATAAGAGAATGGTATGGTGGAAACTAAAAGAATGGAGATAAGAAAAGAGTGGAGGAAATGATTTTCTTTCCAATTTTTTTTAATTCAAAGGAATGGATTCCATGGGTTATCATGCACACACACACTCTAACATACCCTTAAATCAACCTAACATGTATATTTATATGTATAAAATAATATAATACCATATTTATATATATCTTATAATTACACATTATTTAATATAATACAATTTATATACATCTTACATAATATAATATTTTATAATATATTATATACATTATATAGACATTATACATATTCTAATACAATCTTACAATTCTACTAACATAATATATATAATGTTATCTAATATAATAAAACATAATATAACATAATATAATATAATCAAATATAATCAAATATGATATAATATAATTAAATAAAATATCTCCACTAATACATGATATATACACAATACAAACATATTTTTTACGCACTTAAATACAAAAATTGAAAAAAAAATTTATTTTCGAGAACAAGAGAGAGAATGGAATTTCTAACCTTTCAAAATGATGAGGATGATGATAAAATGCAGTAGAAACCATGGAGTTTGCTTGCAATAAGGTTGGGAAGATGGAAAATTTAAGTTTGGGAGAGTGAAAATGAGAGTTTTGAGTTCTAGAGAATGGGGAGGCAAATGAGAGGGTGAGTTTTAAAAGAGAGGGCTGCTCAAAGTTTAGGGATTGTTTAAGTTCAAAAATCGCAGCAAGCTCTCAGCCATGATTATGGAGTTCAACTCCACGATCGTGAAGTTTATAAAAGAAAACTACCCTTGCCTCTTGCCTTTCTGTCATAATCATGGACTTTAAGTCCATAATCGTGGAGTTTACTCAAAACTTCAATGTCCTCCCAACCCACTACCATGATCGTGGACTCTCATGCCACGATCGTGGACTTCAAATTTTCACAACAAGAAACAAACGATATTGTTTCAGAAATTCGCTACGGAACGTATCCTAGCTAAATAGCGACGGATTCGCGACAAATTAGCGACAAAAATGTTCAATGGCGACGGAATATATTATTCGTCGTAAATTCCGTAGCGATTTAGTGACGGAAATACTTCCGTCGCAAATTCCGTAGCTATTTAGCGACAGAAACACTTCCGTAGCAAATTTCGTCGCCATTTCGCTACGGATATATTCCGTAGCAATTTATCCATTCCTTTTTTTAATTAATATTATTAACTTTTACAAAATAATTACAATTTATTAATATTATGGTTTTCACTTAATTTTTTCTAAAATAATTACAATTTATTAATATTATTGTTGAGAAACTCCGGCTAGAAAACACAGGATCAAGACGAAAACAAGAAAGAAAAGTAAGAACACAAGATTTAACGAGGTTCGACAATGTGTCTATGTCCTCGGGAGCGATGAGCGGCTGTTTTTATTATTCGCATAACATAGGTTACATTTACAGTTGTATTTAATAATAACCCTAAACGGTATAATTACCAAAATACCCCATACCGTACCGCGGGGGCGGAGCCCCTGCACCCCCAACCCACAACTCATGAAACTCCCCCCATCAGGCAGATGTCGTCACTCCGCTCCGTTGGCTTGTTTCGCTACGCTCCACTCGCTCTCTCCGCTCCGCTCCGACATCTGCCCCTTAATCAGTATATGAGCTATACCTAACAATTATGGTTTTCACTTTTAAATTTGTAGAGAGTTATTATGTTCTTTAAAAAGTTTAAAATGGTTATTAATATTTTTAATTTAAAGTAATATTAAGTAAATTGAAAAATAAGAAGCATAAATTAATACATTTGAAATTGAAATTCAAAAATAAATTATAATTTATTGCGTATATTAAAGTAATATTAATAAAAAATATTTTGGATAAAATCATTCTAATTATATAATAAATTATTGAATATTCATAATAAAAAAGAGTTGAAAATGAGAACTTTGTTAAATTAAAAAGTGTTTATTATAAAATTATAAACTTGAATATTTATAATAAATAAATTGTTGTTTGATTTAATTAAATTTACAAAAAATTATATTATTTTCAAAATTAAAGTGAGATGAATATAAGAATATAATTAAAAATAAAGTAAAATTTGAATTTCTTGGTGTAAACAACGTCGTATCACCATGCTTAAACAACCACTTGGTTTCCTCCTCACGTCCCTTCCCTCTTCCCTCTGCTCAACCTAATTTCCCAACCCTAAATCTATTCCCAACCCCAAAGAAACAATTGAACTTTCAACCAACCTAAATCTCAACCCTAAATCTTAACCAACAAAATTCCTTCCTCGTGTGTTGCATTTTCTGCTTGCATTTCGGTTCCTAGTCGTTTCCTGCTGCTGCTCATGTGTTGCATTTTTAAGGTACATCCATATCCTTTCTTCTTACTTTGTTTTCTTTCTTCTCTCTGAGTCAGCTTTTTGCTGGAAAGTGTGCTTCTATCATAGAATTAACAAGTGAAATTGTTTGTATTTCACATACATTTCAATAAATTGTATAAAAGAGGAAAGTTGTAAGCATGTTACCAGCTGAGATTTTGAAAGTTGAATTGTTGGGACGCACCTACTGCAAAATTTCCTTCTTTCTCTTTCAACCAAAAAACCAACCTAAATCTTTTCAAACAGCTGATTGAAGATGTGGGTATGTGGGTTTGCTTGATCAGAAGAAATTTCAAACGAAAACAACCCATAAAACTTTAATCAAAAAGAAACCAACTGGTTTGAGGTTCAGACCTTAATTAAAAAGACTGTTTCACTTTTTGCAGAATTCTTGCAGAATTGTTTCTCTTTTTTGTGGATACATATGAAGAAGAAGAAGAAGAAGAAGAAGAAGGTGCAGACACTTCAGACTGAAGCTACTACTCTCTCTGCTCAGGTCACACTGTTACAGGTATGTGCTTTGTATTTGCTTGATTTTCTGTGGCTTCAGCTTTTGTATCTTCTGGCGTTTCACAAATCGTTAAAAT